>PNEQ01099245.1:32500-76035 GCA_003012365.1 Medauroidea extradentata | reverse complement strand
CGGCCGGGACAAGGACTCAGCCTATGGCTCGACACTCGGTAAGACGAGGGAGGCGAAGGGTCGTTGTATTGTACAGTGACAAGCTTGTAAACTCCCCACCCTCCACCAACTACCCCAAACCACCTCCCTTCCTTCGTTTTCAGTAGCTATTCACCCCACCTCCCCAAAGAAAACCTGCCTAGCAGGGACTCGGAGAGGCTGCTTTACACGATGGTGCTACAAGACTTGCAGAGCCCTCATGCGACAGAGAAACACAACTGCGGCCTCGGAGCCCCCCGTTAAGGCGGTCGTCTGGTGGCCGTGTGTTTGAGTGAGTGAGGCACGGTACCACAGACTAAATAGTAATACAGACGTGAATTGATGTGGCCGCTCGTTTGATACGGGCGAACTACACCGCTTATTGGCTGCCCGAGGCTGTTGATCCCAGTCCCGTGTATGTTTGGCTCCTGCATGTTACGGTAGATTTCCTATTGGCCTGGCTGCCGGATAGCAGAGCAGCCTCCTTATGCTGATTGGCGGTAGGCGTCTCCGCCATGTTGCTGGCCAGGAAAGCCATTTTGCTGGCGTGTGTGACTGAGCTCACCATCCTCCTGGCTATTTCACTTTTGTATTTCTAAATAACCGGCTCATCTAAAGCGGTATCGCCTCTACCACAAGACACTGAAACGGCGTGCAGTGGTATCCTAGATGACTCGCCTGACTTACACTTTAAATGTTGACCCCATCTTGTATTGGTGGAAAGTTGTAAGCTAAATCCAATACACCTGTCTATCGTAGTTTCACACAAATCCCGTGAGTATTTGTTTAGATAATAATATATTGACAAAGCCGTTTATAGTCATTTTGAGGGGCTCCGAAATGATCTTTCTCTTTAACGTGATGTTTTGCAACTACTATTCCATCCGAAATGATCTTTCTCTTTAAAGTGATGTTTTGTAACTACTATTCCATCATCGTTTGAAGCGTTTGTTCATTTCACAAATGCGCAGATAAGAAACACGTGTAGAAGTTTCTTAATAAAAGAGTTCTGCTAGCACGCTGTGACGATGTTTACTAGGCAGGCATGCGGCCGCCTTAAGAATACAGACGCGACTAATCCAGCAGGAGCAGTAGGCGATGCAATAACGATGTGATCCCAAGTGTACAGGCCTGTGAAGTCACAGGAGATCAAATGTACCGCGAAATAGCAGGATTGTTGAGTACGTCGTTTCCGAACACAGAAACAGCTCAGCCTTCCTCACGATGGAGTGGAGAATACCGTCTCTTAGAGTGCCCAATGATCAGCGTCATTAAACCCGAGGTCGCCTGTGCTTCAAGACCACTCTCAGTCGGGGGGCAGTTGGTAGCTCTGACACTAGAAGACCTTAACAGTTCGTTAACGTTAGCTGAAGCGAGCAGCCACTAAGTTAAGACATCGCGTTAACATAAAACCGTAGTGGCGTCCGCTATTCCCGTGCGTGGGGGAGTGCGTCGGTGTTCACGGTCCAGCGAGCTTGTGTCCTATTAGCGGTGAACCCCATTCACATTCATGCACTTTCTCTCGACGGCATTTCCCTCAAACCTCACTCTATATAGGGGAATTTTTCCGACCGCATTTCCCGCACTACTGTGTTTTAATACATGACTCAAATAGTACATCAGTGAAGTCACCTGATGCTTCCAAGTGGAAGGTAGCGATAGAAGAATAAATTGGAATTCTTAAAGGAGAACCATGTATGTAAGTTGGTAGACTTGCCTGAGAGGAAGATTGTTATATACAGTCGCTGGGTCCTGAGACAAAATGTATTAGCTGGTATCGTAAAACTTAAGCACACTGAACGGAAGAAGTAGCATGCAGTGATTTTAAATAAAGTATTACCCAGTGTGCGTTTTGAGGATCTATGACCTTTAGTTAGTATTGGACTTTTAAATTAGAGGAAGAGTCGAAATAATCATTTAAACTTCGTATGTGTATTGTATTTTTTCTATGTCACACTTTACCTTTGAATGTGTTTGTAATGGAACAATGAAAAGTGTTGGTATAAATTGGACAAATTTCTTATTTTATTTAAAACAATGATTCATTTCAACAAAATTCATATACTTTCTACCAACGGCAATTCTTTCAAAACTCACAACACACGGGGGATTTCTTTGACCGCACTCCCCGCTCTACTGGCCTTGAATACCTACATTGGAACAAAACAAAAAAATATCAAGGTGAATTTTTCCTACACGTGGGGGAAGTACGTCACACCTACATGTAAAGGAAAACTATGTTACACGTGTATACATTTTTTTACATACTAAGGTAAAATTCATATATTTACACCAATGTTCTTTCTATTGCTATCGTGCATATTACATAGTTTTAAAAACATTCAATCACTAACCATGAAGCAGGGCAGCAGTTGTTAACAAACACGTAGTAACTAGCTGGTACAAAATTATTTTTGGGAAAATTAGGTTTCTTTAGTGGTGAGAAAATAAAGGGGCTCCTTAAGCACGTCAGCGGCGCATTTATCACCTTAACTTATTCATTCCGTTTGAACTTTTGAGCGGCATTAAGCGGAAAGGAACCAACCCGCAGTTAATTAGACCTGAGATATTCAAGGTCAATGTACGATATCTGCAATACTTCAAATAATTAGAGCTGATGGAATATCGCAAAAATGTTTTGTGCCAACGTAGCCTTGAAAACACTGACACAACGTAGCTGTCTACAGACCAATAACATGCATTAAATATTAAAATAGCGGTATTCTTATTGGCTTAGTCAAATAGGGTAGTAGCTCCACGTACAAGGAAAAGCCAGTAATCTTTTGATAAGCTGAACGCACGTTGAAGCCTAGCAAATAGTCAAGTAATAAATCAGAGTGTACAGGAAGAGTAAGTCTTTTTGATTTGCCTTCAAATTTTTAACAGTAACACCAGCACTGAACTAAAATAAGTAGTTACAGTAGCGAAGGACAAAAAACGTTTTTTTAAATTGGTTTCTGTAGTTACCCATCTCACCTTTTTTTTTTTAGAAATTATTTTTGCTTAAGTTAGATTATAACAACTTTGTCATTATTCGCAACTCTTATTTGGTTATTGGCTAAGAAGTATGTGAGAATGCGATGATTAGTCAGAATAAATTATAGCAACATAATACCTCGCTTATCTTAGGCAGAACTCTGGGACGAGAAAGTGCGATATATTTCAAGTCACAGAAATAGACATTAGCTGAAGAGTTTTGAAATATAAGCATGCATAAAATATTTAAGTGGAAACCAGGCTTTAGTATTAAACTCGTACCCAGTTGCAATCGTTTAAATTCTAGTTCGTGTGATAAAACGAATTCACAATTGTTCTGCCTTCATACACATGTCACTGATCTATCTTGTTTTATGGAACAACTTTTATATAGGCTGTTGACATTAAACTGAGCACCTCTCAACATTTGAAAAAAATTACAAAAAATACTGAATTTTATAGGAAACGAAGGTGAAGAGTTTTCAGTGAAATGAAAATATTACACTGGTTTTTAGTTTTATGATAGTTTTCTTATTGGAAATAATGAAAACGAATGCAAAATCGACGAAAGAAAATTTTAGGCAATGCTCACTTTATCCTGAAAAGTCTATACCCACTGCCATACAGTCAGCCAATTGCTGGTCAAAGTCTCGTTAAAATTTTCTGTGTGCGTGTAGCATAATTTGTCTTCTTCGTGTTCACTTGAACATAAAAACAACTGGAAACCTGAACTCGAAACTATGCTAACTCAAAAATTTATGAAATAACAATAAAAAGGAATCTATTTTTCGTGCGCATTTATATCCATCTTAAATGTGACAGTAATTAAAGTACAATATTTTTACACCCATTAGTATCATATTTCAGGTAGAAATAAACGCATACAGTAAGTAAATATTTTTTTTTTATAATTTTAAAATTTTGGGCTAACATGGTTTGGAATTCAATTCTATGCGCGTGTATACATATATTTTTTCTGTGTTATATTACTTGCTGCACTACCACCTGCCAAGGCCGCCAAGCAGTGTGCTTTGGTGAAGTTAACATGGAATGACATTCAAAAACGTTACTCTCATGTAAACCCATTTCAGGACACATAGCTTCAAAATTTATTTTCGCGGTCGTAAATGACAAAAATTGGTGTTTTAGGAGCCATCTTAGGCACAACCATCATGGTGCAGTATATTCTGAAAGGTATAGCCGTGTACAATACTCTATCATTAGAGAGAGAGAGAGAGAGAGAGAGAGAGAGAGAGAGAGAGAGAGAGAGAATAATTGCGAAAATATTTGGTACCACAATTGTATCCAAAACACTCTAACCTGTTGCGCCTTATATGATGTTACAACGGTTATTTATAACGGTTCAAATATTTGCAGGCGAATGGTGAACTTTCAGTTTCGTCATAACCAGAAATGTCACTGGCCCAACAGAATAAATACATTGAACACGTGAATACTTAATTGAAATCCAGCACATGGCTCATCGGTTCTTAAGTCCTTGTTGTTAAAGAGTTATAAAACCCAGCACACAGTCAACTTTTTGCCGCATTGGATCACTATTTCTCTCTCTCTCTCTGACCACCATTAGTATTACATCAGGAATGAATGTTCACAACGGAAAATCTCATAGATAGAGATCGGAAAAATGCTCGGGTTCAGTGACGTCTAAACTAGCCTCCAAGAACATGTGTATATTCAAGCAGACATTATCTTCTAACTGGCTGTTCGCTGACACAGTGATATGGGCCCGCGAAGTGTCAAATAAGTAACGGGCCAATTGCGAAAGTGGCACAAACTTAAAGTCGCTGGAATTGTAGTTTTTGCCCAAAAGAAAACGCGAATTTTCCAGGTACCTAATCATAGAGGTAATCTATCGGCGAGAAGACAGCACACCAATTCAGTGACTTGCGCTTAGAGGCTAGGATGAGGTGTGATGCACGTGCTGTTTCGTCCTTACCGCTTCCGCGCTTCTAGGCTTCCAACGCACAAAATACGTCCACCCAGGTGGGCAACACGGTGACATTTAAAAGTAGGCGTGGATAACGAAAGGGAAAAAAAAAGTACATTTATTTTACTAGGGCAATCCTAGCAAAATTTAGCCTTAAATTTGATTATTTTGTTTTTAACGCAAGGAATTTTTAAGGCAAACTTGCTGCATTCGACTAAATATTTAACTACTAGAACCACAATTTTGTGGCGAAAAGAGTTTTGCTTCATTTGGTTTCAGTACCTTACGTGTACATCTGCAACTGTGATTCGATGTTTCATAAGTCTCAATTTTCTTGGGGGTCTACTGTGACGTTACAGACATATGGTGTCACAATAAACTTTTTATGATTGGCGCAGTCAAATGAGAGCTCTGTGTAAACAAAGACGCGTCAACATGTTTCAGTGTCTTAGTTCCTTCTCTGCAGTTCTGCTTCTTTGTAATTGGCAGAGTGTCTTTGTGTAAAGACTAGGGCCCGGTAATTTTCGCGGAAAGATTTTTGCAGCACTTAGTTTCAGAGCCTTACGTGCACACCTGCATCTCGGCTTTGTGGTCAGTGATTGGATGCCGTAACACCCAGCGTCTGGAGGTTAAACCCGCAAATCATAGACGTGATGCGTCGCAGTTATCCGTGTACTGATTGGCACAGTTTAATGAGTAACGACTTTGCACAAAAACACTCTGTCAATAGCCATGAAGTTGAGGTGCAGGTGTGCACGTAAGACACTGAAACAAAGTGGGGCAAAAATCTTTTCGCGAAAATTACCGGGCCCTAGTAAAGACGTTTCTCTTTAAAATCCTACCAATCAGAATAAGGTTACCGCGAATAACACACGTTCCTGATTTGCAGTTAAGACACGTGAGAGTTTAACTCAGCTAATTACTGACCATGAAGCTGAGCCACATATGTGCACACGATACATTAAAGCGCACCGATGCTGAAATATTTCTACCAAAAACTTGGGTCCGTTGCGATACCTCACGTATGTGACTTGCAGCAAAACGTTAAGAGACCGATATATAGAAACTCCAATCACTGACCATAATGCAGAGCTGCATATGTGAACACAAGGTATTGAAACAAGATGATGCCAAAACATTTCGCAACCAACTCGTGGTTCTATTTATTGCAGAAACACAGAAACAATTATTCGATAAGATGGCGGGTTAAGTTAAAGTTTCCAAGATAAGAGAAATAAGAGTGGTGTGTGAAGCTAAAGTTTCCAGGATAAGATAAGAGCGGCGGGTCAAGCTAAAGTTTCCAAGATAAGAGTAATAAGAGCGGCTGGTCAAGCTTAAGTTTCCAGGATAAGAGAAACAACACATACGCCAACATGAAACGAGTTTTTTTGCTCCACAGGTGACCGAGTTAAGGGTGTTCAAGTGAGATAAAGTCATAACTTTATAACTTTATATTCATATGAAATAGTGTTAGTTTTGTAGAGGATACTTATCAGTACAGTTTCCTCTTACGAAACAACTTTAGCTGGCGTAGTTTTCTCATAACGGTGCGTCAAAGTCAAAATTTGCATGTTCTGCTGCCATGCAAATAGTGAAAACCAATTGACTTACGTAAGTTAAATAATTCACAGTGAAATAACACACTACGGGCTACGTAATAAAACATTAGAAAAAGTCCTGCGAACTGTTTTTGTATTTTAAAACAAATTGCTGAATTTGCAACCTTTTTTGTGAATTTTTTGCGAATTTTTTTTAAAATTCAAAATGTAACGATGTGGTTTTTTTAAAAATAATTTATTACATAGCTTATGGGATGTAAATTCACAGTGAATTATTTTGTTTAAGTAGGTCAGTTGGTTTTCACTATTTGCATGGCAGCATAACAAGCAAATTATACACCCCGTTATGAGAAAACTATGAAAGTTAAAATTTTTCCGTAAGAGTTAAGTGTACTCACAGTATCGTCTACAAAACTAACAACATTTCATAAAAATATAAAATTATGATTTTATCGCACTTGAACACCCTTCAAGACTACCTCCCACTGCACGAGCCGTAATGATGGACGATTCAATTAAACTCCGGCGCATTGAAGGTATGAACAGCGACACAATAGTAGCTGTGTTTACTGCCGAGTCATTGATTAATATGGCCCAGGGGCATTTTCGAGCTGGCACTCTGGTTTTCAATTGAAATGTTTCCCAGGATTATGAAAATAATGGATAAACAGAATACAATTATTCCTTTATGGGGAATATGTTGCTGGGATTGGGAGAAATAAAATATTATTTCATTGAGAATACATATGCCACCTTCAACAGTGGATGTTTTAAAGCTGTAGCTATTGGCTACATAATAAATTAAAACGTTATTTTCTGCACAAAAGTAATTATTTATTGCCGCATACAATTTTTATTTGAAGACTGATATACAGAAGTTTTTAAAGGCAAACCTGAAATATACAGGATGTACACAAACAACCGCATATCAAGCACATCACGAGAATCCCTGGCTAAATTGGTCAAGAGGTCAAAATGTTGTACGACGCATTTTACGTGCGCAATGTGGCAACACTGCACGGAGATAGTACCCTCTTGCGCTCCTCGCCTAGAAATTTTTTTATGTATGTTACGTCGATTAAACGTAGAATTTTGTTTGGGCTGCTTGGGAGTTTAACCTGCACTTATAATATGCAGGTCAGAACAATAGAAGTAAGATTAGTAAGATATATGTTGACCGCAAGAGGGGACTAACTACAGTGCTATGTTGCCACATTGCTCATGTAAAATGTAATAGTACAACATTTTTTCATTAACATTTTCGTCTCCAATTTAACACAGGATTATCGCAATGTGTGTATTAGGCGATTGTTTCTAAACTCATATAATTACCCGAGACTTGCAAGTACGTTTTTTTAAATGTCGTATTAGACTTCACTTTCCTGTAAGTACTTGCGTATTTTATGTTATTTCATTGGTCGCTGACCTTATTATTGCGTAATTCACACGTATGAAAGATTTGTACAAGATTGGTAACCCAACCGATGATGCCAGGAATGAAACGAAAAAGTGTTTGTTTAAAATAAAATGCTGATACCTAGTTGTAATTATTGTATTGTTCGCAACAGTTGTGTACCTAAGTGTACATGAGGTTCTCTCTCTTTGGAACACGATATTTGGTGTCATAAAAGTGTGATTATAAAATATGTTTTAACTAGGCACCTACATTTATAAAAAAAACATGTACGTGTTTTATCTAAATGTGCAAGTTATTAATTGTTGTGTTTTATTAATATATTATTCGATTATCAGTGTAATTATTAATTTGCGGTAAAAAAACAAAATGTACAAAATATTTTCATGTTGAATGTAGTCTTAACATTTTGTCTGATTTGATTTCAGAAATTTTACACTGAAGAGGTCAGCCATAGAGAAATCGTATTCAGAGGTAAGTAGCACTAAATTTCACCACTAATCAGAACATGTGTTGGTTTCGTGTCATGCTTGTTATGCTGTAATTATACGTGGATAATGGGTACCTGTTAAAAATAAAGCTGGCGACATTTCCTTTTTGTATAGTTGTACTTATTTTTCACGAAATATTTTACACGCTACTAGAATATGATATTACTTAGTTTGGAGTCCAATGATCGCTTGTTGTTTGTGTTTATAAAAAAAACTTTCTTTGCTGTAATGGGACAATCTGAATTACTTTGCTTAGTAATAACAACCTAAGTTATTCTGACTAACTCGTAAGGAAAAACACGTTAAATAATAAAAGTGGGCTCGGATTTAGGAGTTAAAAATAAAATCTATTTTTTTTTTTCAATCTTCGTGAAAAAATACGTAAACCATATTTACGCAATGCAAGTTTTAGAATGCGAATCGTGTATAGGATCCACGCAGGGCAAACTGAGTAAAACATAAATAAAAATAAGCCATGATATTGGAACAATGATCACGCACGCGACTTTTATTATGACTCAGTCATATGAACGCCCGCATTAAAACCGTGATTTACCACTGTAACAAATAAACCTTAAATAATTCTAGCTGTGTAGGTGCTTAAAACGCTGTGATAGATGAATACGCCACAGTGATGTGTAATTTTTTCGAGTGGGTTTATGTATACCGTAGCTCGGATAGTGCAGTGAAGAGAGATTGCGTAAGGCGGACTGAAATAAACGTGTCTTATACTCGAATACTGCACACATAAATAATGGCTAAAGCTAAGTGGGATTCAAACCAGGTGCTTTGCGCCA
The DNA here is from genome assembly GCA_003012365.1 of Medauroidea extradentata. Lineage (NCBI taxonomy): Eukaryota > Metazoa > Arthropoda > Insecta > Phasmatodea > Phasmatidae > Medauroidea > Medauroidea extradentata. Next base: position 66,832 of record PNEQ01099245.1, on the reverse strand, counting down.
GAAAGTAATCGCCTTAGCGACTTTGTGAACCGAGGTGAGATTTAGTGCCTTAATAGTGCTGTGGCTAATCAGACCATAAGGGACGTCAATGGATGCGTTTGGACATGGCCGTCTTTAGTAGAAGGCCGGAGCCTTGAATGTGGCAACACTGCATCGGGGGCCTGCTGCTTGTCACTTCTTGGCCACCCTTGTCTCTGCAACGTGTATAGATCTAGCTTTAGTGGCGTGTACAAGTCTACACTGACTAGGGCAGCCAATGAGCGACCGGCAGCAGGCCTCCGATGCAGCGTTGCCCCATTCAAGACTCCGGCCTTCTACTAAAGATGTCCATGGTTGGGAGCCCTTGTCAATATGGAGGTAGACATGTGACCTATTGTCTATGTCCGCGGCCTTAGATAGGGCAACCCTGACAGGAAGGGTCATTTAACACTTATTTTGTCTCGCTCACATTCACTGGCTTCCCCTGATTCGCCGGTATGTCTGGCACATTAACGAATAAGGCAGAGTCATTGTCTTTGGAGAACTAAAAGAAGTGTTAAAATGACCCTTCCTGACAGTGTTGACAGATCAAAGGCCGCGGCCTTCTACTAAAGACGGCTATGACTGTACTCAGCCTTCAAGTTAACATTTAATTTATATAGCCTATGTATTATAGTGTCCAGACACAAACACGCAATAAGCACACCCCGCGAATCCTGGGCTAAATTGTTGACGAAAATGTTGGCAAAATTTACGATGACATTTTATACGTACAATGTGGCAACGTAGTAACGTAGTTAGTCCCCTCTTGGACTATACAGAAATCTTATCTTATTACTAGTGTTTTGACCTGATTATTGTGGGTGCAGGTTAATATCTCGAACAGTCCAAACATGACTATACGTTTACGTGACGTGACATAAATAAAATAATACCTGGACGTGAAGTGCAAGAGGGAATTTTCTCCGTGCAGTGTTGCCATACATACGTGAGACGGACTGTTGCAAAGCTGCAAACTAGTAGTATAAAGGAGCAATCCTCACATCCAGAGGAACAGAACGTAGATATCCTAAAGCTCACCGTTTCTGCACTTCAGTTCATAATACATGATGTGTAGGACTGTTATGTGTCGCTATAAAAGCTAAATGTTTGCTAAGAATCTGTATACCATATCCACATCTGGAGTTCTTTTTCCATTACTGGAGTGTACACATCAGACTGGGCCAATGACCACTCTGGCACACCGCTACTGAATATTTGTGATTCTTCTTTAAATAACTACACACATAACCATCCTCCAATGACACAATGCAGTGACAGCTACAATGTTTTGCACAATACGTTGGCACGAAAGATTTTTGTGATTTTCCACTATAAGCGTGCTGACAGTGTCCTGATACTGTAGAATGCCATGTCAGATCTAACTGACAACTACATACTGGACGACTCGTATTTAACTGGAAGGTAGGCATTGCCCGATGATTCCACATCAACATGGATCCAGATTGTTGGCCATGCACTGGAAGTCATGAGACCTGTAGTACAGTAATTGTGTGTTTTCGGGCTTTAGTTCATATAACATTTTTTGTTCTGCTAGACGCGAGAATTGTTACTTTAAAACATTTGCATGCAACTCTGCATTAGGATGTTACTGTGTCCGGCCACTAACACTTCAGTGTTTATGTAAACAAAGAACCTGTTTCTTAAAACAACGACGTTAAAATATAAACTTTTCCTAACAACGCATGCATAAATACTCGTATAAGAATCAGTGTTGGCCTACTGCACCTAAAATAGTAATATTTTTCTGTTAACGTATCTATTATTATTATTATTATTATTATTATTATTATTATTATTATTTCACATTTCAGGGGCTTCGTAAAGGATTAAACCCTAATTTTCGTGGTGATAATTTTTTGAACGACATAAACTATGTTGTGGGAATTGTCTTAGACTGGTGAAACCGAAAGTGCGGCACGCATTTCAAGTTAATAACTATGCTAAACGAATCAGTGGCTGACTCAAGGCTAATATTGTGTGCCATTCTTCCAGCCTTACTATTTTAAAGTTTGAGTTGTTCAATTAAATGTGTTAAACTTTCAGAATGCACATTAAATCGTAAAATGTCAACATCGCATATTTCCACCTCCTCCTCCTCGATTATAGAATCCAAAATAAATGTTTTTTTTAAATAACATGGTTAAAAATATACATATATTAAAAATAATAAATGGAAATAACGATTTTTGTCTCTTGTAGGAATATTTTAGTCTCGAACGTGGATGTCTTTAAGTTATACAATAACTTTCACACATCAGCAATTGAGTCCACAAACAAACAATTTTTTTTAAAGAATAAAGTCTTAAAATATACATAATTGTTTACATAAACAACGTAATTATTTTGTGTTTCACTCTCTATTTTTTAGGGTGCTGTACAGTATTTACATTAAGTAAGGGCATGTAGACAAATTTAATGCATAGGTAAAGAAGGGTAACACATGTTAAATAATTTTATAATACATGGTATTTCATTTTGAATGCTGTCCTTAATGGAATTTTATATCATTAATATTGATAGTATGTTTTACAAGTAAAATTTCATTGTTGTTCAACTTCTGTACAACGACTTAATTGACATCAGGTAGAGCGCTGTGCGCTACAGTCTAACACTCGAACGAATGCTTTTATTTTTCAGCTGGTTACTGTCTTTTCAGACACGTTATTCAAAACTTCACTATCTTGAAACAGTGTATTGACTTACTGTATAAGCGAATGCAAGTGAAACGATGTTGGCCGCTTATAGAAGGTTAAGAATTGAATCTTGATGTACGATGTGCCACAAAAAGCAACGCCTGCATGGCTGTCAAATAAGTGCGTCTCTTTTTCAGAATACAGTATGGCTGTGACTGCGAATGTGATCACTCGACTGTACCAACTCTCAGCACATTGTTTACCCAGAGTTGCACAGTATTTACCACAAACACCTTTCCCTCCCCAGCTTTCCCTCTCGGGCACCGCGAGGGCTGGTCTCTCCTGTGACATCAGCCTGACCAACCAATACCGTTAAATGTCCTCCAAGATCGTGCGCGCGTGGCTGTCTAGGACGGTTATGGAGCAGTGTCTATAGTTTGGAGTCTAGGTGTTCGGTTCGAGTCTTCGCTAAGCAGGTATGAGACGGCACAGCGACTGTACATACAGCTCACAGCGGCCGGGTTGTAAGTGATTGTTAGGCGTTTAGCCTGTGCGCTGGAGTGTTGGTGAAATGAGACTGACGGCGGCGGAGATGACGGCGGCGGCAAGGAGCGGCGCGGGAGCAATGCAGCGAGCAGCGACAATGCAGTGACACGAGTGTGCGACGTCCGGACGAGTTGTAGAGCGTGTGTGGGATGGACGAGCAGATTATACTTACAGGAAAGACTATTGCAATGCTTGAATACATGGGAAATTTGTGGAACGAATTGTTCTAAGTATTGAGTGTGTTCAATAATTTGAGGAATGCTTTTATGAGAACGATTTGCATTAACTAAGTATTTATTTGTATTATATGAATACCATTTGTTAAGAAATCTTTTCTATATAAATTAACTGTATCCTATGTATTCATTTATATAAATTGTGAATTGTTGGAAAATAAGTGTTATGTGCTGCCGTAAAGTAAGTTGTTAAGAATTGTAATAAATCTGATATTTAATTATTTAACTTATTTAATTTATCAAGTCCATTATAATTCATTTTGATGGATTGGGTCGCATGGAAGGCAGCTGTGTCTGTGCAGTTCCCAGTATTGGCAAAATGAAACACTACTAGATTCATTTAAAATGTGTGTATGTTATGTCTATATACGCTATAAATTAAGGTAAACGCATTACAACAACATCCTAATAGACACATAATGAAATCCATAACCAATCTTTGCACATAAAAAAACGTGTTTAACAGTTATGATGGTTTTAAACTATGCATACAATTTGTGTCACAAAGAATTTTAATTTATATATATATATATATATATATATATATATATATATATATATATATATATATATATATATATATATATACAGTATATAAGCTTATAAACTTAACTTCTTCGTGAGACAAATTGAATGCATAGTTTAAAACTATCATTACCATTGCGCACGTTTTTTAGCATGTGAGGATTGGTTATGGATTTTATTATGTTGCTATTAGAATGTTGTTGTAACGCGTTTACCTTAATTTGTACAATTGCTGTAGGTAGATGTGTGGTGTAGTTCACAGGCTACACCGCAGAGTTTTACATCAGTGGTCGGTGCAGAGAAAATAAATTCTTGTTTCGCGTGACAACGAACACTGCTGTAGATAACATTATTTTTTTCATTTTGAGGCTTTGCTATGCGTACGCTATGTACAAACACATTTAATTTAAAGCGCCGCACATTGCACATGGTGTTGAGAGACTGAAATATTACAGAACAAATAAAGGAAAACTGTTTTTGAAACATTCATATTTCTCAGAAAATTGATGTAGTTTAATATTTCTGCTTACTATGTACCTTCCCAAAAAAAAATTTAAATGTAGTCTTAATGACAACCAGTTTTGCGTCATTCGCATGAAGTAATACATTTTTGAAAAACAAAATTACAAACCTACACCATTGCACCTTTCCCCTCTATAACGTTAAACGCAAAATTCTGCTGTATTTAATAGTTTACACAAAACATTCTAAAATGTGGCTGGAATATTCTCTTCTTTCTCCCTGGCGAGACGGTTTGATTTGGTATTTGCCGGTCAAGACATAAACTCATAGACAAAGAAGGTTTCACTTAAATAAACTTATGCTAATAGCGTGGTCGTAGAAGAACAGGTCTGGACCACGGTCGTAGAAGAACAGGTCAGGACACTCGTCTATCTAACAATGTATTTTGCTCCTTGTTTGGTTACAGTTCACCAAGTTGCCGAGAATGTCGTACTTTTTGGCGCTGTAATCCGGGCCGTCGGACTAAAACTCCGCCCACTTTTTCCCATTGTTAAATTTATAAAGTAAATAAAGATTGCTGGAACCTTTTCTTAAATTTGTGAGCGAAAGAACTATTACGTAAATTGATAAAAAATACGTTTTCATACATTGTTTATCTTAGTGGGAAGGAAGTGGGTGGAGTTTGAGTCCGACCGCCCTAACTGAAGCGCCAATAAAACACAATATTCTCGGTAACTTGGTGAACTGCAGCCAAACAACAAGGGGTCAAGTTTCCAGGCAAGTGTCCAGACCTGTTCTTCTACGGCCGTGACCGTTGCTATTGAGTTGACCCCTTTATATATGATTCGGAATAAAGTGAGCACTCAAAAATGCCCTGATTAATTTCTATTTTCTGCCAGTTTATATCTTTCCGCCGAATATAAACATTAACATTGCATCGTGATTTTATTTACATAGGCTTGTACAATGTTTAAATTTACATTACATTGCTCTGATAAATATTATCTACAATATCTACTCCTTAAAGGCACAAGGGCTGAATATATGCTGCAATCAATATTATTACTTTTATAAATACTTGCGAGTTAACATGTTGTAATACTGGTTTGTACATCGACTGTAATTGATACAACCGTTACGAATCTCGTAAATACGGGCATAAGTATATTTAAATTTGTAACTCAAAACCGCTACTTAAAACACAGATGACACACGCAATCCAAGAATTCAAGTTTCTTTCAGTTTTACTGCCGTGAACAACGACGAACGACGACGCAGTTAGAAACAATAAACAACGTATTTTCTCACGTCTCGCTTTCAAGCAAGCGAAGCGGCGAATACCTGCCTCTGCTGCCACCTGTCGGTGGAATTTTGCTTTATATCTATGTTTTGTGGATATTTAGGCCCTGTATGTCGTGTCAGTATTAACATATTCATATATGTATGTATATATATATATATATATATATATATATATATATATGTGTGTGTGTGTGTGTGTGTGTGTGTGTGTGTATGACGATGCAAAGTTCCATGTCAATAATTTAGAGAAATAATCCTCACACATAGAGGAACAAAAAACATAATGTGGACGTAGGTCCGTAAAGGCACCGTCTCTGCGTTACAGTTCGCAATACATGACGTATGGTTGATTTCATATAACGCGGACAGAATCGTATTGCTGTGGGGTGTCATTGCAGCAGTTCGTAACATGTTACTATGTCAGACACTATGTCACTAATACACAGACATGTTATCGGCATCACTGCCGCTTGTGTGACAGGACAACCTACCTGTACCTGATCGCAAAGGCTTAACAGGAGACAATATTACATGTATTTGCACCGGGGAGGATGCCACTCACCCCGTTCAATCCCGATTTGCAGCCAGGGCTCATCATAGCTGCACATCCAGTAATATGTGGCAGGGTGTTTGAATACCACAGACTGTAGGAACAACTGTGACAAGTGTTAGGGACTTGTGGAACGATATCGTCGGCACTTACGGCTTTAAGCCCTCCATCAGCACGAACACATGACTCGACCCGCCGTAGCATCGACTGCCGGATACGTTGATGCATCCCTGGGGAATTTCAGATCACGTCACACCCCGCCAAAATACGATTACGAAGAGTTTTCTCGTCGTCTACATAGGTTACATACACAAGTGCCTTTAAATTCCCACACATATAAAAGTGTAGTGGATTCAAATCATGGATCCTGAGTGGCCACGGAATAGGGCCACCTCGACCTATCCAATACTCACCAAAACATTGCATCTAGGCGCCGTCGTGCACGGACAGAGAAGTACGCAGGAGCTCCATCATGTATGAAGTACATGTTCTGTCGTATGTGTAATGGGACATCTTCCAACAAAACAGGCATGTCGTTTGTTAAGAATGCTTCGTATATCTCACCATTGAGTCTTCGTGGCAGAAAATAAGGTCCTATAAAACAGTCACCCACTATGCTATCCCAAACACTGACAGAGAACTGTTGTTGGTGGCGTGTTTGTAGTATACCACGAGGATTTTCCTGGGCCCAGATGTGTTCATTATTATAATTAATTTTCTTGTCCCGTTTAAATGTTGCTTCATCAGTAACAAGATCGTTTCACAGAAGGCAGGGATCAAGCATTATCCACCAAGCCAAGGGCGAAACGTACGATGAACAGGAAAATTAGCAGGTGTCAGGACCTGAACACGATGTACATGGTATGGAATCAACATGTTTTCATGAAGCACTCTCCATGGTCCACATTAAATGTAGTAGTTACCCTCCGTGTGCTGACATTGGGGTTCTCGTCCACTTCACGCAGGAGTGCCTCTTCCAACGCCGGAGTCCTCGTCCCTCTCGACCGTCCTCTGTCACGATTGACTGGTTTGAAGGTCCCGTGTTCTCTAAGACAGCGATGGATTGCTTCAAATGTACCTCGTTGTGGGAAGCGTGCACGATACAAACACTGTGTGACGCTGCCGTTACCATTTGCCAACCCATACATGAAATGTGCATCAGTTAAACTGAGCATTGGAACAATCCGTTTTGAACCTCTTCCTGCAGTGATGCACACGCGACGCTTGATCCACCTCAATGCTAGAGCGGGAAATGTTAGCGTCCAATTCAATGGTTCGAACGACTCATCTGGTATTGGCCTGCTTACAACTGCGATAACGCTCCACAGCAACGTGATCCTGCCCGCGCGCTATCAACCGTAAGTCACGTATAGCGAACTGTAGCGCAGAAACTGTGCATTTTCGGACCTATGTCCATATATCATTTTGTTCTGCTACACGTTAGAATTGTTTCCCCAGAATATTGACATGACATTTTGCAACATCCTGTAGATACAATCTTAACTGAAGGTCCTAGGTACGTAAGAGGATGATATGGGGGAAAAGGGGAGAACCTTGAGAAAATCCGCCAACCAATAGCAATGCCCGAAAGGTTTCCCACAAAGGAGAATTAGGAGCACCTCCGCTGGAAATTGAGCCAGAATCACCGTTTGGGGAAGCGAATGGTTGAAATACACCCTTCCGTCACAGCCCTAGGTTACTTAATTATTTTTCTGTAGGCTTTCTTGGTAATATATAACTATACGCATAACATTTATGTAAAAATTTGTACTAAGAATTTAGCGAAAACTCTATATGGCAATGTTCGAACGTTGTCCCGCTGAATTTGGACGAAGCTGTAGCACATTGAATTTTCTCTGAAACTTTTTTTTTTTTTTTTAATCGTGGAGATGTTCTTATAATTAACGATGACATTTTATTTGCTTTCATCAAATATTTTGAAACAAAAGCATGAATATCATTATTTTGAGTGCACAGAGTTTTTGTCACCCCATGTTGTCAGTTTCATAAAATAATCACTGTTCAAAACGTCTACTCGCTTAAAAATTATGTACACAAATCCAGTATGAAGTAAATGGAGGAATGAATAGCTAAATTGTCACAACGCTATACAGCACATGTGTACATTCTACATAAAGCACAAGGGTTTACAGAGGTTTAGTAATTTCGCTAGTGCAAGTTTTCATTCACAAGAGATCGTGCTATGGGTTGTTGAAATGCAAACGCCAAGCTAGTGATGGCTTAGTGGATTTACTGTTCGTTACATGTTAATTGTTACATGAAGTCGACACAATCCTGGTCTTAACAGAGGCACTAGATGCCAGTTCGCTAGCTTCTCGCACGTAATTAATTAAACCCGTCTTAAACGCCATGGTGTGAAATGGGTCGGCTGAACTCAATATCATTGTGAAAACCGGTACGGTACGCATACATACTGAAGTAGTATTACTGTCGTTAGACGCAGGATTACACACTTTGTTTAAAAACTGAAATTACTTGAAAAGAAGCATCACTAGAAATGTTATAATTGCCAGCTTTTTTTAAATATATTTTCGTTGTTCTAAAGCACTTTTTTGTATTATGAATATGAAAGTTGGTTTGGTCGTCTTCTGTGCGTTCCTATACCATTAATCCAAATGCGATGAAATTTTGACGATTTCCTGTGCGAGAACCCGCAAAAGTTTCTGCAAAAAAAAAAAAAAAAAAAGAAAGAAAGAAATATGACCCGGGAGCAAAGAGTTAGACAAAACAGAACGGAAAACCCAAAGAATTTAGTGAAAAAAACTTTGGTGATTGTTGTGCATTCGTCCTCGAAAATTTCTGTCGAAAAACAATGTGTGTGTATGTGTGTGGGTATGTGTATATACACATATATTTCGCAAAAAGAAAGATCAAAGGGACAAAACGGGGTAGAGAGACAGACAGGTTACCCCCAAAATGAAATTTGGTGAAAATATCTTCGGTGAATTTTATTTGCTCCAGCAAAGATTTCTGCAACAAAAAGTAATTTAAGGGGCGGCAGGGGGTAAAGGGGCAGAACGGAGTCCCCAAATATCTTAGTAAAAAAAAAGGTGGGTTTTTATGGGTCCGCACGCGAAGGTTTCTGCAAAAATAAAGTGGGATGAAAAGCAGAGGGAGGGTGGCAAAATGGTGAACCCAAAATGTTAATGGACATGAAACGCATGTCGGAACAGCTACATACTTTAAAATATACGAGTGGTAGAACACTCATAAAATGCATTGCCATGTGACGTATTAACAGCAATTAAAAGATTATTTTGTAATTTAAATGAAAATTATGTTTTTATTTGAAAACGAAACACTAAACATGATGGTTAACAACCCGCTTTAGGGGTGAAAAGAGACAGCAAAAGTTGCTTTGAGATTAAGTTGTTCAAACCTCACGGACGTTGGACATATTGGGATAAAGTTACGTAACGAAATTATCTTCGCATGTTGGCTCGCCTGACGTGACTTACTCAGACTGTGGTTTCATTGTCAACTAACAGCAGTGTGGGTTTTTTCATCACCAGTCCATGGAAAGTATTGAGTTTTTTTTTTTTTGCGCTTCACCTTGTTACCTTATAGTTAACGCTTCGTTAATGCCGCGCTTTAAGCTATTAAACACGAAAGGAAAGCCAAACTGTAAGATTGTGATATATTTTCCTAAAACGTGCACTAAAATACAGTACAAATGCTTTAGTGGTGTTTATAGTTTAATTTACAAATTGTTTGATTGACGGGTGGTATAGTAACTAAAAAAATTAACCAACATAACCAATGTGCGTAATTTGAAAAAAAAAAAAAAAAAAAATAGTCTATCAAAAGTGATCTCTAAAAAGGCACTGTAATTTCCTATAACTAGGGCTAGGAATATTTCGCGAGTTCAACGACCAACACGCTAGAATCCATTATCCTGTGTATACCGAAGCCCTACCATTTGTCCATTACCTGCTACTCATTCAGACAGCAGACAATGAACGAATAGACGAGGCTTGAGTATGCATAGGACATTGGATTCTAGTATGCAGGACACTGAACTCGCGAATTTTTCCTAGCCCTACCTATTACGTACGAAGTAAATTCTATGACCTACATAATTTTACGCAAGTAGGCCTATAGGTCTATGGTTATTACACGACGCTACTATAAACGTTAAATTTTTCGAAAAAAAAAAAAAATCCCTACAAACGAAATTTAGAATTAAGAATTAAATAATTGCTAGTAGTGACAATTGCCGTTTAAACTATTACCTAAATACTGTCGATTTGGCTATCTAAATCTATTATACTTGAATATTACATCCGAAGTCAAGACTACGAATGTTCACATCACTGTGTGAAACTTCGGTGTATGCAGCTATCTGCTCAAATAAAGCCTAGCAACCCTTCGAATAATTACCTTTTTCATTTATTTCGGGTACGTTTTGCTGCTGAATCTTGTGCACAATTGTTTGTACACATTATTCCTTTTTTTAAAAAATGACCTTGACTCATAAAAATCGTCAAAATAGTTTGTGCAAAAAATCCGGCAAATAACGCTCGTTACACTTTTCTCTGCATAGTGGTGTAACACCAGAGTGGCATAGATAAAAGTACAAACGGAATGTATACCATCATGGAACAACATGTCTAACATACGAATCGACATACTAATATCAGTTAGAATGTGCAAGGGAGGGCATGCAACAATAGTAATTATTACAGTTGTAATTTCGCGGGTTAAACGACCAGCACGCTGAATTCCACAGTCATGTGCCAAAGTAAAAAAATTTTGTACTTTTACAAAAAAGTTTTTGGAAACCAGTTTCCAAAAAAGTTTTTTGTAACACTACGAAAATATTTTGTAAAATTTACAAAAATCATGTACATTTACAAATTTCTTTGTATATTTACAAACATTTCTGTAAATCTACAAACAAATTTTGTATATTTACAGCTAATATCTGGTTCATTTTACAGTAATTGCTTGTAGCGTTACGAACATTTTTTTGGAAACTAGTTTCCAAAAATTTTTTTGTGAAAGTACGAAATGTTTTGTAAAATGTGAAAGGTCTCCTAGGTTTATTTTATTTCAATTCGAAAAAATCTGCTCATTAGCATTATTTTACTAGTTCCCAAAGTTGTTTACGATATTTGTAACCACTTTAAAAGGTTTCTGACATCTTACTTTTATTATCTGACTGATAATGTTCTGATATGACGTTACAAGAATTTCCTTGTAAATGTACATTTTTTTTACTGTGTATATTCTGTCTTCAGCTACTTGTCCATTGGCGGTTGCTCCAGTGAGTGGTCAGTTGTACATCTGACAAGGCAGTGTCACAGAATATTTAGGAATACAGAAGTGAAATAGTCGGCAGGAAGGCGCACTCAGTCACACACGCCAGCAAAATGGCTTCTCTGGCCAGCAACATGGCGGAAACACCTACTGGCAATCAGCGTGAGGCAGCTGCTCTGCTAGTCGGCAGCCAGGCCAATAGGAAACCTGTAGTAACATGCAGGAGCCAAACAGACACGGGGCTGGAGTCTACAGCCTCGGGCAGCCAATAAGCGGCCAAGTTCGCCTATATCAAACGAGCCGCCACGTCATTTCACGTCTGTATTACTATTTAGTCTGTGGCAGTGTGGGAGTCAGTGCGTGTTTTCATGCAAGAAGGCCATTGGTTCACAGTCCTCAACGAAGAGATCCATTCGCGTAAATAATAAACGTGTGCATGCGGTTGAAATCTAACGTCTTATCAAATGAATTCACGAAATTTCCTTGCCTCTAACAAACAGGTTGCGTGTGATAAGTAGAGCCACGATTTTATGGCGAAAAGATTTTTGCAACATTTGGTTTCAGTGCGTTATGTCCACATTTGCAGATCTGCTACATCGTCTGTGATTGGATGATTTTACTCTCACTTGCCTTGGCAAATTACAGCCGTACGGAGTTAACAATAATCTTACTCTGATTGGTGCAGTCAAATGAGAAAACAAAGACACTCTGCCAATAACCACGAATCAGAGCTACAAGTATGCACATAAGTAGAGACATGCAAAATTCGCGTTATTTTCTGGAAATTGACTAGACTCCAAGTGACTATAGACTCGTTCGACGTCTCCCGCTGGCCGATATTGTCGTGACTTGCCGCGGAGAATGCTTACACGGTAGAGAGGCCAGTCTCTGTAAAGACGTAACACACGTAAATGACAAGACATAATATTTCGTGGCCAATTAAGCTGCAGCTTATGCTATGTTATGTATAGGAAAGTGAAGTTTAGTCTGCTACCAAATGATAACGTGAATTTTGCATGTCTCTACACATAAGACATTGAAACAATGTGGGGCAAAAATCTTTTCGCGACAAAATCGTGGCCCTAGTGATAAGATACGGTTAATTCTACTACAGACTGCGAAACTCGGTGTTATTGGTTTGGCAAGGGACGATTTCACCCGCTAGTTGCTTTGGGCGCGATAAGGAAGCAACTTTTACCTGGCCCTTACGGCGAGATAAGAAACGTATTGTTGTACACACATTACCTTCTGTTAAAATAGGGACAAGAATCTTGTCTCTAAGTAGTGAATGAATTTCTTCCACCTACAGACCAGAGTGTAACTTGTACACAACAGGTTGTTGTAGGAACAACCACAATAGTAGCGACAACCAAACTGGACTCTTGTCCCTATTTTAATAGAAGTATGGTGCCTACAACAAAACTTTTCTTTCAGAGACCTTCTTCAGCAATGTTCAGTTTTGCAAAAATCCACAACACTCAGGTCTGTCCACAGTTTCCTGATATTTTCCTTCTGTCAAATTGTACCTTCACTGCTTGCCAAGTGAATTACGTCGTGGCGCGTACCGCCCCAACACTACAAATACTACCACAAATTCCTAAAAAAGTTTCGGTTAGATATAATAAAGTGAAAATCCCTTTGCGGGCCCTGCATTAGAATTAAGGGCTTGGGCCCCAGTTTCTCGGCTTTCGAGAGAATTATTTTTTAAAATGCATACGAGAGTCGATATCGTAAAATTGCTTCGTAACGTTGTTGCAAATTGGTTTTACTATGCAGTGAAATTTTTCGAGACAAACTGTATGATGAGTATAGCTGATTTATCAATTAAAGGAAAATTTCGTTAATTAACTAATTAGCAACTATTTAGCAGTCTCCTGACTCGACAAAATTAGAGTATTCAGTTTAAATCATAGTACATAAAGTTACGAAGCGATTTTACGATATCGGCTCCCATGTATGTTTTAAAAAATAATTGTCGTAAAATGCGAAGAAACTCGGGCCCATGCCTTTAACAGCCCAAAACCGCTAGATTGGGGTCGGTGGTACATCACACCGCAATTATCTCCATAAGCGTCAGCGTAAAGTTGACTCCACCAGAACAGCTGGTGCTAGTAATTTTGCCTTGTCGAACTCGTTCGTAAAGATTTAGATCATTTGCCTAACCCCAGCTATAATTAGCCTGATTTGGGATACCGTAACAAGCAAAGATGAGAGATATATAACTAGAGTGTTAGTACTCTGTAAGTGAGAAAAGATGACTTTGTTTACATACTTAACAATATATCGGAGGAGATTGTATGTGGAATCAGCCATAATTAGGTTATGGCTGGACAACCATATTACCGGAATCGTAATAACGCAACATTACGCGACGCGAATAACAAAACTTGTCAGACAATCAGCATTTGGGCTTATGTAACGTCAGCACGAGAAAAATGACGGACGCGACAAAAATAAAAAACGGAATTTAATTTTAGTGGTAAATTTCATTCATTTTACGAGAGATTTTTGTTTGTTACTGTAAGCGAATCATAACTTTTTTTTAAGCAAATGTGTAATTGTGCCAATTGTTACATAGCGTATGTATAAAATATTTTTCAACTTCGAGTCAGTTACACAAGTATTTTAGTCCTGTATCCTGTTGATATAAATATTGACTTCATAGGACTAAAATATTTTTTGTAAGTATATTTCAAATCTGAAGAAGTTTCAGCGTGTTCCACTGATTCCGTACCGGAACGTATGTAATTTGCCAAGACAAGTGAGAGTAATATCATCCAATCACAGACGATGTAGCAGAGATGCAGATGTGCACACGACGCATTGAAACTAAATGTTACAAAAATCTTTTCGTCATAAAATCGTGGCTCTACTTATAAGCAAGACCGTTTGTCTGTAATGTCGTGACCAAATCATTAGTTCCTTTCAAACATTAAGAGAATAACTACCTCGAACTTAAGTTCTTAAGTTATTTTATACGTATTATATAATTTTACTCAAATTGCCCTACAAATTTACGTGCTAACTGTACTTAAAATTCATGTGATGGTGTTCAACTGTAAGTCACAAATTAAATATTTTCTTGTGTATTCGAAGAGTAATTGTTCGTTTATATTTTACGACTGTTTACTTCACCATTGTAAGTAGGTACTTAAAGTAAACATATCACCTCTATGATTAAGCCTACTGTCAGTTTTTTTAACTGTTTTTATTTTATTTCCTACTAATATGTTCATTGTTTAATAGTGGAAATGTACCGTAAACTATACGTTTGATGATGCATTCCGAAACGTGTCGCATTCCCTTGTTAGTGAGCTGACTGGAAAGGGTGATATTTTTCTCAATTTGGTTCTTAGGGTTGTCGCTACTGCATCGCTGCTATGCGTGTTGTAGTTTCAGCTGGCGACGGAAGTATGAGATACGGACCAAGCTTCCGCATTTCTAAAATGTAAGCGGATCCGGGCTACTATTGCATGTCAATAGCAAATATGGTTTTATTTACTATTTTGAAACGTTATGTGTACTAACGAATGAACATGAAAATTCTGAGACGTCTCTCTCTTCATCATTCATTGTAGATCCACCACTACCGTTTCCATGTCAAACTACAACGTACCAGTGCAGATTGTATATTCATTTTATTGGGCAAAGGTATATTAAATGTATTTTAAGAATGCCGAATGGCAAGTGTTGATTTGCAGTTATTGTTTATAAACACGCAGTTCACAAGAGAGCACAAAATAATAATTCACGAAAAAATAACCAACTCAATAAATTCCTTAAAAAAATGCACCGGTACCAATGACTAAAAAATTAAAATTGTGCTGAATTTCGTGTTATAACATTGGTATTAGGGAGGGATGAAGTGTAGCCAACTTCAAGCGTTTTCAATTAAAATAAGATTCTAGGGATTCTAGGTAAATGGTAGCCTGTTAGGACTCTCTTACTATATGTCTCATATACAGTGTATATCAGAGCTTACGTAGATACATTGTCGGAGTTTTTTTTTTCTCGCGACTCTTTTTGTCAACAAGCGCAGGTTTGGCGCGTTTTTACGACCGTTTACTTTTCAGCTTTCGGCCTGCCTAACGAGAGGAACATTTTTTTTTCTCCTCGTTATTTTAACGAACTCTCGAGTGCCGTGACGTGACGGTACGGGCACGCGTCCGTTAGGTCGTTGTCAAAGAACGTCCGTAATTCTGCAAGTGCTAAGTGTTTGGCTTTGGAGGTCCTTAATCGCACGATAGATTTTGGACTGTAGTGGTCCGTGACGTAACGATACAGTCCTCATAGCTGTTGGACTTCTTGCTAGCCAGCTACTGGCAAGTTAAGACTTCAATTAAAAATTAAAAAAAAAAAAAGACCTACTCCCAGAATATTAAATTTCAGATCGATCAAACGAGTATAATCTCTCACATTCACTATAAAAAAAACTAGAGAAGAGCTTATGAACTTCAAACGGATGAGCAGATATTTCTTTGAAGCATAACTACGAACACTCTCGATCAAGTCACCTTTCAAAAAAAAAAAAAAAAAAAAAAAACTAAATAAAAATCGGTTCATTAGTTTAGGAGCTACGATTGCACAGACAGACACGTCAAACTTATAACACCACTCTTTTTGCGCTGGGGGTCAAAAAACGGATGTCGCATATGTTTAAACCTGTTTATGATATTTTAAACATCTACAAAACCCAAAACAACTGATGTTTGTTAGCATATTATCATCTGTTTGAAAACAAATCAACTTTGACGTCTCGTAACATGTTATACAAATTTTGTACTTAAAAAGAAGTTATTTTATTCTGTAGGAATTATTCAGAATTCGTTCCTAAGTATATGCTGTCTTGCGGTTTTTATATATTTCCTAACAATGTCTCGTAAGTTTTACAGTATGTATGTGTCGTTACAAAGATTTTTATAGAAACAAGTCTTTTTTTTTTCGATTAAGTAAAATAATTTGACATAGTACTGTTACGAGACCATCTCAGTTCATTCTAAGCATTGTAAATGCACTTTTTTAGCCATCAAGCTCTATGTTATCAATTGTGCATGTGAAAGTGAAATGTTTGGGCACTTTGTGGGAGCGCTATTGCAGCTTAACTTTTCACACTGTACGAAGTTTGTCTTAAAGGCGTTCAAGATGAAAAAAATAGCAATTATATATTTTTATTAAATGAGGGACTTAGAATGATAGTGGTCATGATAGGTAGCCTAATTTTCACAAAAATGATTAATTGGTTGTACATATAAAATACAGCGCCCGTATTTATAGTGCTTGAATTTTATTTCAATATTTGAATAAAAAAGTGTAATAATCGTAACGGAATTTTCTTTTAAAACGTTTTTAATACGAATGAATAAAGCCCTCAATAATAAAAGTGACTTACTACATCACCATCATTCAAAGTCTCTCAAATAGTGTTAGTTATGGAGAAGTTACTTGAGAGTACATTTTTCTCTTAAAAAATAAAATAGTTTGTCCAATTTTCGCACAATGGCATTTCAAAGTCAAAGTTTTCAAATGTTTACCTCGTACACCTCCCGAAAACCAATGGACATAATGAAACGAAATTATTCACAGTAAAACTATATGTCTTGAGCTAGGGTGTTAAGTGTATAAAAACTCAATACAAACTATTTTTGTATTAAAATAAATTGTACAGTTAGCAAACAAATCCAAATTTCAGACATTTTTAAAAAATACAATATAATTTTCGAATGGGTTTTATTTACTTTAAGTCCTAGTCCGTGATATGTTCCTTCACTGTGAATTGTTCTGTTTCATTTTTTTTATTTGTTTTTGAGGGGTGTATGAAGTAAAAACATTCAAATTTTGACTTTGAAATGCCTTTATGGAAAACTAGCTGACCTCAATTTATTTTGTAAGAGGAAAATATACTCCCAAGTACCGTCTGCAAAACTAACACTATTTCACACAAATTCAAAACTATAATTTTCCTTCTGGAAAGTCCTTAAGGGGCCTCCCTACCTGCACTTTAAATGCGTTCAGCGAGTTGCGGTTATTAAAATTTTGACGTAATTACTAAACGCGGCTTACACCTGTATATCTACGAAAGAACACACACTCCAAACTAACTCACCATAAGCATAAAAATCCAATACGCTTACTATAAACACGGTTTACGGGATTATCAAAATGTCAAAAAGGGCTTTCGAAAAACGCGAAGATAGAATCACGGGTTGGAATTTCAATCGTATTTTTCACCGCTTAAAGTTCCGTAGGAAAAATAATAATAGCAATGCAACTGAACGCCAGTTGCCACTAGAGCGTAGGAGTGATACTGCGTTACATACGCCGCCAGCTGTACCCTTAGCACACCACGCACAAACAAAGTATATCTAGAGAGCCACCTTAAGGCCGTATTTTATAATTTATTCATTGTTATCTGAAAGAAACCAAGAAAAGTACCACGCCACAGCAGTTATGCAATGTTGGCGGGGTTTACATAACTGGGCCTTATAAGTAGTAATTTGCTGTGGACTGGAGCATACATTGCAGTGTATGTAACGAACTTTGTCAAATTAATCTGCATTAATGCTATATATTATTACAAAACTATTTAACATCTTGTGAGTAAGCACTGACATCCTTTTTATTTAAAGAGTTAAAACAAACGTTTTTAATGTAGGCTAGCAACAATATTTTAAATGTAATCTTGATGCAAGATTACAGACCTGCTAGTTCGGCAGTTAATTTGGCAAGTTAAACTTTAAAGTATTAATAGCCTGTGTACTTCTGGTAATTTATATCGAAAATTATAAAGCCAAGTTATTAATACAAAAATAAGTTTATGTTTTTTTTTTTTTTGTTATTTCCGAACAATCGCATTTATTTAATTGTGATACGAATAACTTTGGTTTAGCTTTTGTAACATGCAGCAATATATTTTTCGTAACATTAGCCAAAGAAAATGCCAGTACGAAAATCTAAAAGTTGTTCATTATGGGAGATGCAAAGCAACGCTAGGAGCAGCACTGTCGCGCCTTGCAGACGGCTGGAATGCTGATAGAAACGTATTTTTCGTATGCGTGGCAATGGAAACGCGTGTTTATTTTCATTTTTAAGGGCTTGTATGGATAAATGCAGGCTTCAATTAATGTATATAAAACGAATATTGAACACAACAAACTGTTTAATACAAAATATGTAATAAATTGTTTAATATATCCCATATTATTCATTGAAGTGTGCATTAGAAGCGACGCGGAATAAAGCCGCATGGAGAGTATGTAGAAGTACACGATATTGTTATGCGGAAAATACAATTTATAAGAAAAAAAATTAATATGATTTTTTAGAAAACTACAAAATTTATTAAAATATGCGCGCAAGAAAATTGTCCGTTTAGAATGATTATAGATTACATAATGCTTGAAGGTTAGTTCATGCTGTTGTTACAACATAATACTATCGTGATTAGAAGTAAACTAATATTTTATATAAAAAGGGATATTATGAGCTTGTAATTTTAACGTTACTAGATATTTACGAAACGTTCTGCAAACGTAGCTCCGGAAAATTTTTTGTAACTTTTTTTGTAGGAAAAAAAAATCTACTTTTCACAGGTAAACATAAAACAAAAAATAATTTTTAATAAGACACGCATGTTGAGTTTGTGTTTTAACGCTTACAAATGAATATACACGTCTACGACTAATTCATTTCAACAATTTAGTATTCAGTAAATTGATGAGGTTAGGACTAACCTCGTTAGTTCTACATAAACAAGTTATAATGAAATAAACGTGTTTACTACAATACATACAGAAATTGGATAAGAAAACACAAATATGTAATACAGAATTAGTTTGGAGGATACTATTTATAATATGAATACAATTAGATTGGTAGAAGTTGCGATGAGTGAAAATGTCAACACTCGTAACGATATTTGTACACTGTTACCCATCGACAGTGCTCTTTACATACATATAGAAACATATTTGTAATAAAACTCTTATTTTTACAACGAAGAACAGTACTTTTGCCACCTAATATTTATTTATAGACATTAAATAGCCTCGCTACGCACGTGTACAATATAGCGTTTGCAGTCGGTATCACCATTCCGAAAGTTCAGAAGTTCACCACCAGATGTCAGCCACTATGCTTTGCATCTCCTATAAGAACTATTTTGATTTTTGATAATGTTTCGGCTCACGTCATTGGTAACACGTCTCGCGCTGAAACGATTGTAAAGGTTGTAGTTTCTCAATTTCCACCTACAATATTTCGCGACTATGCCCGCAGAACAAGTACGAGCACTAGATTTAAAATATGTTTTAAGACTGTTAGGATTTTTGAATGATTTTTGCTATGGGGAGTGTATGACAAACTGACGAGTTTTCTTGGATATACGACATTGTTACCTAATGTTTCTGAGTCGCAGAAAGTCCACGGTTACCTAAAATAACCAATAACAAGAAAATAAGCAACAAAAAATGAGGAAACCAACCATAGAAAAAAAATGGCCCTAGTCAACAAACATACCAATACTTCCGAAGTAGGAATATGGCGGATATAAAATGGGGGGGGGGGACGTAAAAGGGGGAGTCAAAACAGACAAGTACAAAACAAGGCGCATACAAATTGTGACAATGAAGAGCAAAGAAGAGGACAAGACAAAAGGAAACAGCGACAGAAATGGTTAGACAAGACACCACAGCGAATAAACAGACAGTAATAGTATAGGCTCCCTTCGACAACACATTCAACGTTTCTATGTGTTTCAGTCTCCAGGGCCGACCAATCTGAGGAACTCCAGCAAACTGTTCGGCCTGTCTTGATTTTTCAGATTAACCTTTCTTGGTATTATTTAGGAGTTCTTTGATACGGGCGGTGAGAGGTCTACCAGTTTCTCCGTTGTAAATACTTCCACGTTCGCAAGGGATTTTGTACGCACTGTTATGAGTTTTCAGTTTTATCTGCTCTTGGTTTCATTTTGATGTTTTTGATTGTGGAAGTGGAACGAAAAGTTGTTCGGAGACCGTATTTATTGCCAAGTCGTTGCATATTATATAACAAATAAATATATTTACTAGCTTTTGAGTTGATTTATGTGAACGGAAAAATTATTTAGGCCTACTGCAGTGTATTATGAGTTTCTTTATAATAGTAATACGGCAACCATTTGCAAAGACTTTTTTTTTTCAAGTGATTTACCTAATTCAGCTCTTAATTTTTGTCATTGCATATTATGTCGGCCCTGTTTTTCGAAGTGTAGGGTATGATAGTATTGGTTTTTTTTTAGAGTGGTTTGACTTGAAGCGCAGGTATTGTTTTCTTTGAACTTAAATAGTAATCTTGTTGCTTTCCTTGTATACTAAAACATATGAAAAGGGAATTCTATCATTATTTTCAGTTTCATAAATTAACGTAATAGACAGTATGAGCGAATTGATAACATTAACAAACTGGTTGAGTTTTTCAGGTCCATGTTGACAGATGAAAAATGTGTCGTTAACATATCGTCACTAGACTTTAAGTGGTGTGTTGGTTATTTGTAGTACTTCTTTCTGGACGTTTTCCACGAAAATATTTGCTATGAAAGGCGAAAGTTAAGAACACATTGTAATATCATATGTTTGTTTATAAAATTATCATTAAAATGTAAATATGATGTAGATACAGATGGTAATGAGCTCTATGACGGATGAAATAAGCAGAACTTATCTTTACTTTAGAGTGTAATCGTTTTCCAACTTTGTTCCTATAACCCTGAATGTTTCGTATACAGAAACATTAATGAAAGACTTCGTACATCGAAGCCCACTAAAGTGCCATCTGACGGTATTTCTAGTGTTTGAGCTATGCAAATGAAATAGCCACATTCTTTTCCAAATGAAGATGTGTGGCCTGTGAGTGGTTCAAAAATATTCAATAGGAATTTATAGAGGTTGTGACATGGTGAATTGCAAGAGCTGATAATAGGACGCAAAGGTATGCCTGAAGTTATGCGTTTTGAAATGTTATGAGGTGGATTGCTGTTTTATGGTGTAAGTATTCTTCTACTACTGTCATAAACGTGGTTCTAGTGTATTTCCAGTACTTAATACAACTAGTGCTCTATTCTTGCAGTCGAATCTTTATCAAGATTTGTGTATTTATCGCTTGAAGTAAGTTCTGTGTTTTTATTTTCATAATCTGTTATGTCTAAAATCGTTTCTACACAGTCTTTATCTGCGAGAAGGATTACAATGTATGAATCGGCTTCGAAGGTTTTTATGGGTTTGAGCTCGGCCGGTGAAATGTTAGGTTTTTGTGGTATATATTTTTGCTTACTTGTAAGTTATAACGGATTTTTATGACTTAGTTTTGAAATTCAGAACCAGTCATTACATAGGTATACAGAATTATTACTCACTAGAATTTTTAAACTTAAGTAGGCTGACGGTTATCTCTACTATCAGACTGAAATCAGCAAATTATTAGTTTATCTCTAATTACGACTACACAGCTCATAAAAGGAAACATATGTAAACAAATGTGATCTTAACATAATTAACAATATAGTCTCTGTTTCCTACTTAGTTTCGGGGCCGCAGTTCGTACAGTGTCTAGAGCACTTGACACCCACCAAAGCGATCCGGGTTCGATTCCCGGCGGGGCCGTTCCCTGGATTTTCGCATGTGGGAATCGTGCCGGACGATACCGCTGCTGGTCGGTGTATTTTCTCGGGGATCATACTCACATCGTGCCACTTCCCACCAGTTTAAAAGACCTAGATGATAATTAGTTAATTTTTAAATAATAAAAATTGCACGTATGTTACGTTGAAATTTATTTTAAAACACGATTTTAAGGTAACTTCCCCTTTAATGGGCTTAGGTGACCTCGAAGGTTTGATTGACGGCCACCAGGGTCGCAGTATCTCTAGTTCGTCGACGCCCCGGTTAGGGAGAGGGCGGAGTAAAAAAACACATATATCGTGGCGGCGAGAAGAGACTTGATTAATCGCGCGGTGTATCCGGGAAAGCTGACGCTCTTTCATCGGGATGGATGTCCGTCACAGCCTTGTCGTACAGCAGTACCCACAGATAGCAACGTCCCGCCTGGGACCGTGTTCCTTGCAGTGTTGTTAGACGTACCATGTCCGTGGTACTTGTACCATTATTTGACCTGGTGTACCATGTACCAAGACGAGGCTGTCGTTGTATGAAAATGTACCATAATCTGACTACCTACTGGATTTCTGACGATTTTCATTGTAATGTATACTCGACGACTCGACGAAAGAAAAAAAATTCAGGTTTGCTGCAGTAATTTCAAGCCACCTTACGAGATGATGAAGGGGATGATCATTGCGCCAATATTTCAATGCCAAATGTACAAAATTTTGTGATTTTCAAAGCAGTATATAATTCCATTTGTACGCATTTAATACCAGTAGTGTAAAATTAAAAAAAAAAACTGTTGTATAAAGGACAATTTATAAACAAAATGGCAATTTTTTGCGTTAGTTATAAATGTACCATGTTTTGAGCCAATGTACCATAATTTAGAATGCTCCGTACCATAACAGAGAACTGACGATTTAACATCACTGGTTCCTTGTCTACATAGTCACAGACTAGATAGTAATACAGACGTCAAATGACGTGGCGTGCTTATTTGATACTAGCGAACTTCGCCGCTTATTGGCTGCCCTAGGTTGTTGACGTAGGTCGTTCGGGATAAAGTGAGCACTAAAATTATCCGTTGAAAAATATCACTAGCCATTAATGTATATAATTCAACATTATCTATAGTTGCCTTACTGATTATATGTGTGGCAGCGAAATAACGCAATAAAGCTCAGTTTATTTTCCAATTTAAGTTAGCAAAACTGAAACAAATTCAATCGAAATCAACGTATTTGTATTATCTATTATTAATAAACGATTTTTGTCGAACTGTGCCGTTTCCTACCGACTTCTCATTTTACCTTACATGCGCAAATATCACGTGACGTGTTCCGAGGAGTTAGTTATTTCCATGCGACTGTCGCTGCGCGTGGAAAGATACGAATTTGCTGAAAATAGAACTTTAACAGGGTTTTTTTAGTGCTCACTTTATCCCGAACCGCCTTTAGAGTACCAGCTCCGCGTACGTTTGGCTCCTGCACGTTATGGCAGGTTATCTATAGGTAGAGCCACAATTTTATGGCGAAAATATTTTTGCAACATTTGGTTGAAATGCATTATGCACACATCTGAAGCTCTGCTACATCGTCTGTGATTGGATAGTTTTACTCTCAATTGCCTTGGCGAATTACAGACGTACAGAGTCACAGTAACTATATTCTGACTGATGCACTCAAATGAGAGACGTGACAAAATGTATTATTGTGGACATACGCCATTGCAATATTATGTCGTCCCAGAAATCTTAGAAAGAGACTAAGAAAGACAAACAATGAAGTACGAAAAAAGCGGAAACAAGCCGAGTTGGCTGTAGTCAACACATCCATAAACCACAACAACAGAACATGAAAGGTCCCAAAAGGAATTAATCAACAACAAATTAAGGAAAAAATAATGATAACGACCAAAAATAAAAGTCGAAATACAAAACAAACTAATATGTAAAGCTCAGGACATCACAATTAAAACAGCACAGGCAATACTGGAACGAATACAATAATGGACACAAGACAGGATAACAACGACGTCGTCACAGACAACACAAACGATGAAGACACAAAAGAACACAATAGATTTCCAAAAGCCTACTTTTCACGACGTTTCGGGATGACATCTGCTCCCGTCTTCAGGTGAAGTAAAAGTGATGTGCTGACTCAGCCAACTAAAAGTGAAGCCCTCAAATATTAAAAAAATAAAGATAATCCCAACGGACGCTCTCTTAAATAAGCACGTGCTCAATTCAAACACTTAATTATTATAATTTTGTCGCGTATTTTGTCGGTAATGTTAATTTTAAGTGTAGTATACGTGGTACTTGTGTTGTAATAACTTAAGTGAATTGTTCAATATAGTCTAATACAGAAAGTACATATAATAAAACTTTATATATTTCATGGGGCCGCGGTGGCCGAGAGGTCAGACTTCTCGCCTCCCACCAAGGCGATCCGGGTTCGATCCCCGGCGGGGTCGGTCCCCGGATTTTCGCATGTGGGAACCGTGCCGGACGATGCCGCTGGTCGGCGGGTTTTCTCGGGGATCTCCCGTTTCCCCCGCCCTTTCATTCCGGCGCTGCTCCATACTCACCTCTCACCATCGCTAAAGACCTCGATGTTGAACGCTGACCAAAATATCTCTCGCTCATTTATATATTTCATCTCATTTGTAAACACTTTAATTTTTCGTACGTACTTTCTAAATAATACGAAAAAAAAAAATTATATATATATATATATATATATATATATACATTGCATGCCTGCCAACATAAAGTTTTCTAGCTAAAAATACTACAATTCTAATAACTATGTTGCCAACATACACATAAAAGCACCTCCAAAACTCTTAACACCTTGGTAGCTAACAAGGGAATAAAAATGTCTGATACAACATGCACAGCTGGGCGTTTATCAACAGAATAAGCTAACATGGTGTTAGCTAACCGCCTGTTAGCTGGAAGTTGATACAACCGGACTATATCAATGACTGTAAAGTTTGGCGAAACAATTTTTGTACCTGCTTGTTGTGTGCACATTTGACTTCGACATTCAGAGCAATGGCATAACGACACCACAAGTCAGTGATTTGTGGATATCAATTCAAGAAGCTGAGAATTTAAAACATCTGAATCACTAATCATGAAGCAGCGCAGAAGTTACGCAAGTAAGGCAGTAAACCCAGCTTGTGCGATACCGATAAACTTTTCAAGAAAATTTCCTGTCTCTAAAAATAATTCGTGGGTTTATCGCATGTCATATACCCTCTTGTACGGTTAGTAGATAATAACCAGCGCGTTTATAGGACTGAGTAACATAAAAGTTGCTACTAGATGAATCCACGAAATTCTTGCTCTTGTAACTGTAACTAGAGATGATGGTATGCAGCTGAATGTTTTTGTGTGAGAGATTTTGGTCAGCGCTTAACATCGAGGTTTACATCGCTGGTGAGGGGTGACGTGATGTATGGAGCTGCGCCGGAATGAAGGGGTGGGGAAACGGGAGATCCCCGAGAAAACCCGTCGACCAAAGGCATCGTCTGGCACGATTCCCACATGCAAAAATCCGGAGACCGACCCCGCCAGGAATCAAACAGTTTGACCATTCGGTCACCGCGGGTCCCAGCATACCCTTGAAAAAGCTGTAGTTTATTGTAACGTGCATGATTGAGAGGTATACGTCTCACATTATAGCTGTCTGCAGACCAATAACAGACATCAACTGTTATAGCACCAGGATTCTTATATCCTCAGTCAAATAGGGTAACAGCTCCACGTACAACTGAAAGACAGTAATTTTTCAATAAACTGAACGTACGTTTCGAGGCATTGACTTTCGGTGAAAAGAATTTCGCTCCAAATTGTTTTGCTGTCTTATGTACATATCTGTAACTCTGATTAATGGCCAATGATTGGTAGAGACTGGGAATATTCGCGCGTTCACAGACCTGTAGGTTAGCCTCCAAGAATATATGTGTAGTCATGTAAACAGCAGTTGTTCATTAGCTGCTCGCTGACAGTGATATGGGCCTGCCATTAGTAACATTTCTATTACTGGCTCAGCGACTTACACGAGGTGTCAAATAAGTCAAGGGTCAGCTGTGAAAGTGACACGTACGTACACTTGGTGAAATTCTAGATGGTGCTTAAAAGAAAACGCGAATTTTTCAGGTCCCTAAATGACTGGACATTTTTAACACTCGGCATTTTGGTGTTTCATCGGCAAAAGACGTGTGATGATTCAGTAACCTTGCTCTCACTAGCACAGTTAACTGCGTGAAACTGCTAAGCAAATACACACTGCTAATAACCATGAAGCTGAGCTTCATATGATGAGCTAAGGCACTGAAGTGACCTTGGGAAAAGTTATTTCCACCGAAAATCAGTTGCTCTGCGGACGTTGAAACCCAGAAAATAGTCAAGTTTTATCTCAATAAATCATTATAGGTAGGGCCACTATTTTGTCGCGAAAATATTTTTGCACCACTTTGTTTCAGTGTCTCGCGTGCAAATCGGCAGCTTTGCTTCGTGGTTATTGGCAGTACGTCTCTCATTTGACTTCACCAATTAGAAGAAGATTATTATGGCTCCGTACGTCTGTAATTTGCCAAAGCAAGTGAAAATAAAATCATCCAATCACAGACGATGCAGATACAGTAGAGCAGCAGATGTGCACGTAACGCACTGACGCAAAATATTGCAAAAATCTTTTCACCATAAAGTCGTGGCTATATCTGTAGTAATAAGAATCGCTAGTGTTACATAGTTTATATTAGGAACTAGCACAAAAATGTTTGAAAATAAAAATATATTGCTATGTATGGAAGCCAGCGTGTTTAGGAACCGTAAACATAAATGCACTCTGGCACTGTGGCTGACACGAAGTGCCTTGTAGAGAGGCGGGCCGTAAAACATTTATCTCGGAGGTTTCGCGAGAGAGCGGCGAGTCGCACTGGTTGAACACATATGACGTCAGTTGCAGAGCACTTAGTTTCAGCTCGCTGCGGAGAGCCCCAGCTTGACACCACAACTTGTGACGTCGTCGGCCTGGAAATAGAAGCTTCTGTCTTAGGGTCGATTGCGGAGTCATGTGAGGAAAATCTTGAGGTAAAGGTGGAGCTGAGGAGAACTTGAGTAAAAGCTAAGAATTTTTCGTCTGCGTTGCACAGTCACGGAATTGCGATATCTCAGTTGAGGTGAAGTGTTGCCACAATTATCGTGAGAAAAATAACTTCTCTTCATGCATATTCTTGTGAATGTAGCTAAAATGTATACTATTTTCCATTTACAACGCACAAAACTCACATGACGGCAATTAGATAATTTATATTTAGTGCTTCGCATATTCTGAAGATCAAATAATGCAAAATTAAAAAAATAAAAATATGTGGTTGATTTTGTTTACAAAAGTGTATCGTAACCATTTTGTTTGAAAACAAAAGTGCCATTAAAACACGACATTGCTTTTGTTAAGGTTAATTCTACTACAGGTTAGAAAGAAAATACGTTTTCTTATGGGAGAGCTTGGCACAGGGAAAATTTCTGCCACTAGTTTCGCTTCAATCGCTAAGAGACCAGATAGATACGAAACCGTAGTAAAATTAAATTTAAATAAACGTGGAAATTATATTTGTTACTTAATTTAATTTTAAAGTGAAAAGAAACCAATTTCGCGTTTTAAATTATCAACTTAACGTAACTTAAAATTCAGGAAAGCTCTGTGATTGGTCAGTTTGGTGCACTAGCGATACCAGCGCTCTAGTGGCAGAAATTTTCCCTGTGCCAAACTTATAACATTGATCTTTCTAACCTGTAGTAGAATTAACCTTACTTTTGTGCAAAAATGTAAAACAAATATAAATGATGTCGTAGATAGGCCTACTAGTGCGGTATTTCCGTTACATTATGGTTATGTTCCTCCTCTAAAATGTTACCAACTAATTCGAAATAAGAATATCATTCTCTTACGTGTGGCATTCTAACCTCTATTTACGGCCGCCATGATTGATTTGCAGCTTGAGAAAATCTTAAGGAAGGTCTGACGTCATCTTAAGAATTCCTCGGCTTTTCCTTACATTTCACTCATTATTCGTCTCTGCAATGAAAATTGCTCACATTTCACTCACAAAGGTAATATATTTCACTCAAAATTACTGTGCAATCGACCCTTAGACTCGTGCGAAAACTCCTGATCCTGTTTGTACTCACATGACGCGTGGTATCACGAGCAATATTAAAAAACTAAAAGCAGTACCGAAGCGAGGTCTTTTTCGATGACAAGCGGTATAGTTAGTGGCCTGAAAAATTCGCATTTTAATTGGGGCATGACATAGGATTCAAACAACTGTAAATGCGTGTCAGTTTGCAATTGGAGCGTAACTTATTATATACCTTTTGAATTGTGAATAGTTAGAGACAGTGAAAATCGCGAAAATGTTTAAGATAGTCTCCAACAAACTGTAGTATATTAACCGTGACACGTGTGAACAGATCTGGGACAAATCACACACGCTGTGTGTTCAAGCTGTACAGTTCTAACTGGGTTTGTTTAAGAGAGAAACAATGCTTCAAATAAACCATAGCCAATGTCGATATGAAACATTCAGTGTTATATACGTCACGTTGGAGCCTAGCAAATAGTCAACTATTCCCGCGATTTTCTAGTGTCTCTATGAATAGTTAATAAGAATGAAACAACTAAATGCTGGCCCAATTATGTAGTATGAGTACGGGCTGGAAAATTGCGCGAATTCAACGACCTGTAGGCTGGAATCTATTGTACTATACAAGCCCCGACTATTTGTCCACTAGCTGCTACTAAGTGGAACAACAGACAATCAACTAATAGACGGGGCTTGAGTACGCATAGTACTCTGGATTATAGCCTATAGGTAATTGAATTCGCGACATTTTCCAGTCCCTAAGTATGAGTCTAGGGACTCCTGATTTTCGCGAGAAGATTTCTGCATTTCAATGTCTTAGTTCCACCTATACAGTTCTGCTTCTTTGTTATTGGCCGAGTGTCTTTGTGTAAAGACATTTCTAGGGATAGGAGTATTTCGCGAGTTCAATGGCCGACGTGTTAGAATCCACTATTCTATACATATTCAAGCCCCGTCTATTCGTTCATTGCCTGCTGTTCCAGCGAGTAGCAGCTAACTGACAAATGGTCTGGGCTTGAGTATGTACAGGACAATGGATTCTAACATGTCGGTCATTGAACTCACGAAATATTCCTGCCCCTAGACATGTCTCACTTGAACCTACTCGTCAGAGTAAGGTTACTGCGAACAATACACGTCTGTGATTTACATCAAAACGTTTAAGACACGTGGTAGTTAAATTCAGCCAATCACTGAGCATGAAGCATATCCGCAGACGTGCACACGAGGCACTGAAGCTAACTGATGAAGAAATCTTTCCACCGAAAGCAAGGATCCCTACACTGTAAAAAAAACTTCGTAATATGTTTAGGAAGTAATTAACCTGAACGCAGTATGTGACAGTTACCATACTTCCACCTTGTAAATATGCAAACTTTTACAGCTGTTACAATACAAGTCTGGTAACTTCAGTATGCATTTGACTACTTTATAAAAACATTTAGGAGTGCTACATGTGTATGTTATTATACATATATAAAGGCAACTAATTACCGACGTATGTAATTTTGCTGACGATAATTAGTCGGTTTGTAATAACTTAGTAACCTTAGCGTCACAACTGGAAATTTTTAAAACCAAATATATTTGCACGAGACCTCTACGCATGATATAGGCCTATTTGTTGTGATTAACTTTTAACTTTATTTGCACTATTGCAATTAGTTATTTTGCTATAAAGTTAAAAAATACATTGCGTGAGATGTAGAATATCGTAAAAATTTTTTTTGAAGTAATTTAAAGATTGATAGCTCATTGTAACTATCATAATAAATGCGCTGCTTAATTCACATGGTGAAATGTCAATCACGTTATATGTCTGTACACCCTCTACAAGCATAACCAGACAAGTTATCTGGTATGTACGGTGTAGTTTTGTGATTTTGTCCGCTGTGACTGATACAAGAGGTAGATGATTTGTCACTGGATTTTTGTACTTAAAAATCACATATTTTTCCATTCATAGTATAAAATACATTTTTCCTGTATTCTCTAAAAAAAATTCGGTTGAGTGATTAATAGAGATGATGGTTTATCGCGGGAAAAGTTGACTGTTTGATGGATTTCAATACACGTCCAGCTTACCAGAAGATTACTGGCTTTAGCTTGTACGTGGAGCTGTTGCCCTATTTGACTGAGCCAATAAGAATCCCGATATTGTAATATTGGATGCCTGGTATTGGTCTGCAAACAGCTACGTTGTGTCAGTGTTTTCAAGGCTATCTTGGCACAAAACATTTTCGCGATATACCATCATCTCTAGTGATTAAGTTCACCAACATCAGCATCATTTAGAACATTTTAACTCCATAAACGTTCAAAATACTTGCCACCTTTGCCTTCCTTAATTGCGCTGTAAGCATCCCTGGCAACACTGAGTCCCACTGTTTCGTGTTCGATTTTTACTATCAAATTTCTTTTTTCCGTTGTTTCAGAAAACTTAGTACAACAATTATGGGTTTTTAATTGTAAATGAACAATGACGCGGGTCTTCAGATTACGGAACTCAATACTCTGGGTTGGTTGCATTAACTGTTTTTCACTTGGAAGAGTAAAAGTACCAAAAGTGCCGGTTTTTAGAATGGCTATTTCCTTGGAGATACACATATAATGTTCTACACGTGGAGAGCATTGACTAGTTGCTGTACCGTCTTTTAAACAAGGCATAATTCGACACATTTCTGGAACTAATTTGAAGATCCTAAGTAGCTTAATTTTTGTTTTAAATTCTTTATTATTGGGTGTTGGCATTGGGACGACTTGAGCTTTAGTCACAGGTTGATTCGGTTTCAATAACTCATCAACTTTATTGGTAAGGCTAGATAATGTTTGGAAAATGGTTGATAAATGATTGTTGATCTCGGCAGACGTTTTTGCGTCAACTGCGTCATCGGTATCTTGTGAGCAAGACGGAACTGTTGATTCCCGACCCAGTGTTCCCTCAACTTGGAAGATAGGACTAATTTCTAGTTTTCTCACTTTGTTCGAAGGTTCACGGCTGCAGAGCAAATCCTTTTCAGTCACATTAACGGTACCAAGTGTTTCAGCATCACCGGTTTGTCAGTTAAAAATCTGGAAATTCTACTTTGATCCTTAGTTCTTGGTTTTTCATTCGGACGTTTACTATAAACGTGCTTTATAAGCTTATCGCGTCTGCCTCACCAATCACAAAATGCGCAGTTCATGTCTTGTTTACTTTTAAAAAGTAGACATTGTTTCCTTTGTAGTTTTAAGTAAAGGCGTACATAATACACAAAACAATACTGTTTACATTACGATTTAAAGCAATAAACAACATAGGCCTACTATTATCGATCTCTGACGCAAATTTCGAGAATATCGAATCGAAATATCTCACTCGTATATCGACTCGCGGCTTCACTTGTTGCATCTCGCAAAGAAAGTGGCTGTGTTTATGTACTGGACACTGCATGTTGTTGCTTTTTCATTAATGCATACTAACTCGCACTATAATTTGGTCATTAAGAAAAATACATAATATTTGAAGAAATTATAGTCTCAGAATAAATATAAAATACATTGTGTCGTTGCATTTCGCTTACGCAACTATTGTGTGTGACCGTGTGTGATAACATTGTTTTGTCTATGTGTGCGACAGACCAGTAACGAGCGATGTAGACGTAGTGAAATAACACAACCTCAGATAAATTAGTAATTTATATCAAGCGGTAAATGGCGAAACTAACCAGAAGCAAACCGAATACACGCAACGCACTGTTCTGACATGCGATAAAATGCGGTGAGCACGTTTATTTGAGAGAGGGGTGGAATCGAGAGCTGTAAAAATTAAGTAGTAACGTGTGTGATATTGTTATAGCAAATTATGTTTATCGTATGGTAAAAATAAGAAATTACTGACGGACAATGTGGTGGCACGACTTGAATGTGCAGCAGCCCTTTTACATGTAATTTCCCAACAGATATTTCCCCCAAGGTGCTCTGATTTCCCCCGAACATCGGACAAATACATTATTGTGGCTTGCAGCGGGAAACGTTTTTGACAAAATACTGTAATTACCACGATAGAGTGATCCATCGCACGTAAATCAATCAAATACCTGACATCGCGTTGTAGCCGGTGGCCAATGTCTAGAGGCAATGGTTTTTGGTGAAAAAAATTATGCAACATTTTGTTTCAATGCCTCACGTTCACATCTGCAGCTCTGGTACGTAGATATTGTCAGCGTACATTCGTGTAGAGGCGTCACTCACTTGACTGTTCCAATGAGAATAACGTCACTGCTACAACACCTGTCTATGATTTGCGGGTAGATCCCAAATATGTTGAGAGTTAAAAACAGCCAATCACTGACCATGAAGCAGAGCTGCGGGTGTGCACATAAGGCACTGAAACAAAATGTTGCATAATTCTTTTCACCGAAAAGTATTCCCTTTACCAATGCCTAGAGACGATGGTTTATCGCGGGAAAACTTGACTGTTTGTTGGGTTTAAACGTACGTTCAGCTTACCAAACGCTCACTGACTTTTCCCTGTACGCTGAGCTGTTACCCTATTTGACTGAGCGAATAAGAATCCAGCTATTGTAATATTTGATGCCTGTTATTGATAGGGCCACGATTTTGTCACGAAAAGATTTTTGCCCCACTTTGTTTCAGTGTCTCTCGTGCACATCGGCAGTTCTGCTTCTTGATTATTGGCAGCGTGTCTTTGTTCAGACATGTTTCTCATTTGACTGCACCAATCACAATAAGGTAACTTTGACTCCGTACATCTGTAATTTGCCAAGTCCAGTGAGAGTAAATCCAATCACAGACGATGTGGCAGAGTTGCAGGTGTGCACATAACGCATTGAAACCATACGTTGCAAAAATCTTTTCGCCATAAAATCGTGGCTCTAGTTATTGATAAGCAGACGGTTACGTTGCGTAAGAAGTATGTCACACAATCCTACACCTCGCAAGAAACTACAGTGTTTTCAAGGGTATGTTGGCACGAAACATTTTCGCGATATACCACCATCATTACTTACGCCTTTACATATTGTGCTCAAGACAGTACAGGTCAATAAAGTCTAGTTTGTTCCTCAATAATAACGTGCATTTTGCATGCCTCTAGCTATGACAATTGACTTTAAATATTGTACAACACAAATTCCATTAAATTAATTAGTTACAATGATATACACCGGCTCAAGTATTTCTTGAAGACATAGCAAATTGACAAAAATTTTCTATAGAGTTGAGTGTTTGACTATTTTTTTTCTTTTTGTTTTTTCTTAACACACAAATTGTAACAGTTCGAACCCCTTAATGGATTTCCATAAAGCTTGTTTATCGTGTATAGGGGTGAGATTGAATATTGCCTTTTATGGGTGCAACGCATGCGTCCGGTTGCATTGCATTGGGATTATATACTCAGGTAATGTCATAGAAGAAGCATTTAACTTGCTCTGAACTTGTGTTGCACTGCGTCGGTGCAAATAGCAGGTGGCGATATTTAATCGACCCGGTGGTGTACTTATTATTAAGTCTAAGATGCGGATTAACGTGTTTTAGGATTTTTTTATAGCAAAAGTTAAAAATTATAAATAAACTTAGTTACCACAGTTAGTTTTTAACAGCATTTTCCTTTGGTAAACATTCCTCACGCTCGTACGTAAGAAAACATTTAAAAAGTATTAAATGTACTGTAATTTTAGAAAATATATTTCGACCATCTGAACGCTCTTTAGGGGGATGAAACGCCAATGCTGTGAATTTCAATTTTTCTCGCTTATTACCAAAAATAAAGTCTCGAAAATCCGTTTGTGATAATCTTGTACACATTCTTACATTATTACATAGTCACAGACTTTCTTATTTTTGGAGCACAGACTGCAGATATGGAAATATTATTTTTAATTTCTGCCGGCAAAGCTTTAAAAATACTATACGACAGTATGGGATTATGCAACAATGTAAGAAGGTGTACAAAA
>PNEQ01099245.1:0-27500 GCA_003012365.1 Medauroidea extradentata | reverse complement strand
CACAGGACTGTGGAGTCCAGCCTGCTGGTCGTTAAACCCGCGGAAGATTGCAGTGGAGAAGTGTGATCGTATTTCAAGACAAGCTCTATTATAATCCTACTATACACTTTGAACACGTGGCATTAACGCACTTGCCGGTCACACTCAATATAGGCGCCTTGCTAAGACCAAGGCGTATTACTAGGGCCCGGTAATTTTCGCGAAAAGATTTTTGCCCCACTATGTTTCGATGTCTTACGTGCACACCTGCAGCTCAACGTCATAATCAATGGCAGAGTGTTTTGGTGCAGAGTTATTATTCATTTGACTGTGGCAATCGGTACATGGAAAACGATGACTCAACACGTCTGCGATTTGCGGGTTTAACCTCCAGACGTTGTATGTTAAGGGCTTGTTCCCGAGTTTTTTTTTCAGACTGGTGCCTATAACTCAAATATTTTTTAACCAAAAGTTTTGAAAAAATTTGAGTTAATGTGCAATTACACGATGCACAATACTGTGGACGCGTTTTTTTAAAATAATGTACCATGCGCCAGCAAAAAAATAATTTCCTTCATTTTTTCTTATTTTCACGACGAAAAACGTGGTACTTTGGGTAATGAAGTCTAAAAAACCGTTTAGTATAATTCTACAAAAAAATTCAGCTACAAATTATAACATATAAGTGTCAAAACTGTGCAGCGAAATTTTGATATGAGTAATAGGTAGCAATAAAAAAATATTTTCGAAATCACTGCAAAACTCGGTAACAAGGCCTTAAGGCATAAAATCACTGACTAAAATTTAGAGCTGCAGGTGCGCACGTAAGGTACTGAAACAAAGTGGAGCAAAAATATTTTCGCGAAAACTACCAGCCCCACGTATTACTCAGGAATTAGCTTTTAGTCTCTTGCACACTACTGGCTCCATAGTATGCTGGTCTAATGGTCCCACACACAGCTTAGATTAGTTTATAATCATTGCTTAGAAGCGCATGCTCTGTAACACCATAGCCGTCTTTAGTAGATGGCCGCGGCCTTAGATTTGGCAACCCGGCACAAAAGGGTCATTTTAATTCTTATTTTAACTCTCCAAAGGCAATGTCTGTATCTGATTCGTTAGTCTGTCCTACACACCTGCGAATCAGGGCAAGCCACCACCGTTGGTGAGACCAAAGAAGTGATAAAATGACCCTTCCCGACAGGGTTGCCAGGTCTAAGGCCGCGGCCTTCTACTAAAGACGGCTATGGTAACACTCCACGCTTCTCCACTGGCGTCAATGGGTTCAACGCAGCTACGTCGCACGTCATTTCCACGTGCGTACGAGGAGACCCTCATCGACCTGCAGATGTTGACGTGTTTCCAAGGTAACAAACCCAGCAGAGAGGGGTGTGGAAGGGCAGTGAGGGGCAGGGTGTATGCGTGGCGTGGAGTCTGAGAGATCGATCAGTTGGACGGGAGTCCTGATTTAGCCGGCCGTGAAGGGGGAGTTGGGCGGAGTTGGAGCCCAGGAGAAAGTTATGATAGGATTCGCCGCTACACGCACCTTTCTCCTGCGTTTCCACGCACCACCCGAGCTGACCAGAAGTCGAGGCGTTAAACGCCAATTCTTGCCATCGAATATTATACTGAATTTAATTTCTTAAAATTCGCCATACTGAATAGAAACTCAGTTTATAGAGAGTCAATAAATTGCTAGAGATGACGGTGTATTGCGAAAATTTGTTGTGCCAACATTCCGTAGAAAACGCTGTCGTTTCTTCCAACACGCATGGTTGGGTGATTTATGACTGGCAGACGTAGCTATCCACACACCAATTACAGGCCTCAAATATTACATTAGAGGACTCCTCATTGGCTCGGTCAAAGAAGGTTACGACTTCACTTACAGACGAAAGCCAGTAAGATTATGATAAGCTGAACTTAGATTGAAACCCAGCACAGTCAAGTTTTCCCGAGGTAAATCATCATCTCTATGATTACTATATTCAATAAACATTGAAGTTGACCAATTATGACCCACAATTTCAACCAAACGAGACCAGATGGTAAATTATTTGAATATTTAAATTTATGTACTCATCCTACACGACACGTTGTGAAGTACGAAACTAAAAGTCTGTCAGACTGTCACCAACAATAAATAAAGCCTTTCTTTTGACAATGCTTATTGGTTGGTGTTGGCTTTCATTTTATTTTACTACCAATTGCTGTTCGTACGCAGAAACGACAAAACTAATATCATACGGTTCACTGATTAAGTAGATAATATAATAAAAATAATGGGTACTCTTGAGTAAAAAAATTCGTCTGATGAAACACCTGAACCTGAAAATTAATGTGTACATTAAAGGGTTAAGCCTCACTGCGCAGAGCTGGTCAACATGGTCCTAACGAGAAATAAACAAACACACTCACGCACGCGAATACACACACACACACACACACATATATATATATATATATATATATATATATATATATATATATATATATATATATATTATTGGAAATACGTGAATCGACGTATAAAAATGTCGCAGTTCATCATACAGATATACCAATCATAGCAAAAGGATCTTTTAATACTTTTGCGCGAAGATAATGTTACAACATATTAAAACAATACTTAGAAATGACATGTTCTTTAAGTATTTAAAATTCATTCGGACAACCTGGATATTATAACTCGTAGTGATATGCATAGTTACACTTTAGATTTTTAATATTGTAGGTAGAACAAATGCATGGTAAACCAGCAGGTATGATTTTCCTGAAGCTGAGATACGTGTTTCAGACAATACAGTATATCCACAACGAAACTTCTTAATTTCACGTGTGTTGTGAAATACGGTAAATTAATTTTCCTAAGTTATTCCAGTTTTCCTAATTACTTTTTTAAGAGTTTAAATTACCCCGTACCATTTACCGCGTTTCTCGGCCACCATCCTTAGTTTGCAGTTGGTGTACGCCAAAAATGGAGTCGGTTCAGCAAAACGAAATGCAAACAATAATTTGGTTTTCAGAGTTTAAATCTATCGTGATGGTGCAAACGGAGTTTCTACAATTTTTTTTCTGTGGAACCTGTAGTGTTTTAAAAGGCACAGGACGAAAACGTGTCTCCGACGAACTCTTTGAAAAACACCAGGCAAACATTTTTGCGCATCTCAAGGTAATCGATACGACGGGTTTCCCGGGAATAGCACATGACTAGAGACGGGGAAAATTCGCTAGTTCGCTGGCCTGTAGGCAAGATCACAAGATCATCTGTATACTCAAGCTGACCAGACAAAAGCAGCTCGTTGACACAGTGATACCGCATGATTAGGCCTGCATTTAGTTGCTTCTATGTTATTGGCTCAACGACCTTCAGGTGGTGTATATAGGGCCAGGTAGTTTTCGCGAAATGATTTTTGCCCCACTTTGTTTCAGTGTCTTACGTGCGCACCTGCAGCTCAACTTCATGATTATTGACAGAGTGTTTTTGTGCAGAGTTGTTATACATTTGACTGTGGCAATCAGTACATGGAAAACTGTGACACAACACGGCTGTGATTTTCGGCTTTAACCTCCAGTCGTTGTATGTTATGGCATCCAATCACTGACCACAAAGTTGAGATGCCGGTGCGCACGTAAGGCACTGAAACAAAGTGCTGCAAAAATCTTTTCGCGAAAACTACCAGCCCTACTAAAAAGACAAGAAAACTTTTCTGTTTTCTGGATTTCAACGCACGTCCAGCTTACCAGAATATTACTGGTTTTAGCTTGTATTTGGAGCTGTGTTACCCTGTTTGACTGAGTCAATAAGAATCCCGACATTGTAATATTTGATGACTGTTATTGGTCTTCAGACCGCTACGATGTGTCAGAAGTAGATCTCCGAACTAGGCCTATATATGCTGTGACAAACTACAGCGTTTTCAAGGATACGTTGGCGCAAAATATTTTCGCGATATACCATCACCTCTGTCTATATCTATTAGTCGTAAGTTACTTCAGTAGCAGTTGCGAAGGAAACCTGTGACAATATGCCTTTTGGGTGTTGGAACAATCGACAGAGATGTCGACTGTCTGGCCAAGGTTATGTTTTCCGACAGTGCTACTTTTCATGTCTTTGGTGAAGTGAATGAGAATAATGTTCGGATTTCGGGATTGGGCGTTCAGGACACATATTTTGATCTAGCTGCACGTATCGTTGACAGCGAGCACATTACAAACGAGCACACACACGCCTTTACACAAGGACAGTAGCTGGAAGAAGAGGCAACCTGACCTCGCCTTCCACGAGCTTCAAATGCGTTGAAGTGTGTTCGTGAATACGACTTTATAAAAAATTATTGTACATGTGCTCACTGTGTCAATAAAAAGAAAATTTTGCACTTCGAGCAAGTACGGAGCGTCATTATTAAGTCCCCACGCTCATTAAAGACACTTTTCCATTGCTGTAAACGGAATTTCCTGATTGCCGTACTTCAAAATATACAAACCAGATGAATGCGAAACTAATATAGAATCGTGCACTGAACTTAGCTACACACTTTCCACAAATACGATTGTATGCACTGAAAAAAAAATATTTGTAGGAAGCCTTCCCTGCAAAATTATTTTGAAGTGACCACTAAATAATTTTGTTGTGGCTACAATATTTTAGTGGTCACAACTAAAAGTTTTTGTGGTGACATACAAAATAAATTTTGCAGGGTGAATACTTACAAAATATTTTGTAGCTGCCACAAAGTATTTTTTCCGTGTGGTCACCGGTTAAAATTCCATGTAAAAATGGATCGGCGGGAATCTTGCATGCTGGTTCAGTGCTTGGCTCGTTGTGGCGATGTGGTATTTGATATGCGCTTCATTGTCACACTTATTGCTGCGTCACTTACGAGCCTCTAACGCACAGGTAGGCGGAGCCCTTAAGGAACCGTCCCATTATTCGTTTGGCGCAATTTCGGAACACCACTGAAAATCGAAATGAGGACGATTTAAGACGGGTGTCAAACCTAGGTCTTCCGGATTGCGAGTCCAGCTTGTTACCATAGTTACACCTCTCTGGGTTTCCACGCACCTTTATCTAACACATTAGAGACGGCTCAAAAGTAAATGTTTGGTGTTACCTCATGCGCGACGTGATTGTCGGGCCGTTTTTAAATGTGAGAAGAACCGTCACGTCTACCTCCTACGTGGACATGCTAGAGTTATATGCTTTCCCTCAGCTCGCACAGCTGCAGCCCAAAGTCCTGTCTCAGCTCGACGATGCTCTTCCTCTCTGGGCATTAGTTTTGGAGCGATCTCTGGATGCCACGCTTCTAGGTCGGTGGAAAAGAGCAGATGGATCGACGACTTAACCTCGACTTTGCCTGAGTCTCTGGCTGTTTGATTTCACTTGTGGTGGCCTGGACAGACGTTCTTCGCGCGTTCGAAATCTAGCCGTTGAGTAACGTCAATGACCTAGTAGAGTGGACGCGGTAAGACCTACACAATGTGTGTAACATATCTCATACAGGCCTCTGTGTTGATGTATTCTAGCTGATAACTCGCCTCTATAATACGTTCTGTGGTGGCTCTGTAATTTTATGACATACACAGTAAGATATTGTTTGGGCCTGCACCCCACGTGCGTATAAGGGGTGCAGAGAACGTGCATATGGCGAAGAAATTTCCAATGACTTAATGATACGTACCCCATTGTAATATACGAAAACTGCTAGCTTTGTATGGGAATGATATAATATTGTATGGTAAAGTTCCCATACCATGCCGTGTAGGTTAAGGCCTTGTTACGGAGTTTTGCAGTGATTTCGAAATTTTTTTTATTGCTACCTAATACTCATATCAAA
The DNA here is from genome assembly GCA_003012365.1 of Medauroidea extradentata. Classification (NCBI taxonomy): domain Eukaryota; kingdom Metazoa; phylum Arthropoda; class Insecta; order Phasmatodea; family Phasmatidae; genus Medauroidea; species Medauroidea extradentata. The sequence continues at coordinate 21,684 of PNEQ01099245.1, read as the reverse complement.
ATTTCGCTGCACAGTTTTGACACTTATATGTTATAATTTGTAGCTTAGTTTTTTGTAGAATTATACTGAACGGTAGTTTAGATTTCATTACCCAAAGTACCACGTTTTTCGTCGTGAAAATAAGCAAAAATGAAGGAAATTATTTTTTATTTATTTTTTTTTTGCTGGCGAATGGCAACATTATTTTAAAAAACGCGCCCACAGTATTGTGCATCGTGTGATTGCACATTGACTCAAATTTTTTCAAAACTTTTGGTTAAAAAATATTAGAGTTATTGGCACCTGTCTGAAAAAAAAAAAATACTCGGGAACAAGCCCTTAATAACGTCCATTCCATGTATAAAAAAAATTAACAAAACACCTTATTTTATTGTGCAGTATTAATGTTAAGGAGTATCCGTCTATATATATATATATATATATATATATATATATATATATATATATATATATATATATATATTAGATTATTAACCGAAAAAGGACAAGGGATTTTTTTGAAATTCGAAAATTATTGGGATGATAAAGGGCGAAATGTGTTTTCAATGAATCCTCACTAGCGCTTAAGTCCGTTGAGGTATCTGAGTTATTTTTTCTTCAGAATGGAACTTACAAAATTCATATTGCCTAGTGTTTCGGTTTTTCTAAATTCGAGAATTAAGAGGGTGAAAAACAGATAAAATATTTTTTCAATAAACCATGCACGACTCTAAAACCCGTTGTGATGTTAAGGTGATGATTTCTTTAGAATGAAGCTTACGCTTATCCATAAAAAGCAGTTCTAGGAATATTTTAAAAATTTAACCTCTAAGGGCATTAAAAAATATAATATGATTTTAATTACTCCTCTGTATCTCTTATAAAACCTTTAAAGATACCGAGATGAATTTGAATAAGAATGAATCTTACGTTAAGTACCTAAAAACTATGTAATGATTTTTCATAATTCGACAGTTTACGGGGTGGAAAGATGTAAAAAGTTTCAGAAATCCCGAAAAACCGGTATGACCACAGAGATATAGTTAAAAGTTGTTACTTTTGGCCGTCCTACGTATACCTCTTTGTGCACGGGTCTGCACATGTACAATCAATTTCTTAAGATTTCTGACTACCTTACTTTGCGTAGTTGTTTGAAAAACTGGTAGGAGGTCTTGGGTTCGAATCCTGTGTAAGGCAAGACGACGGGGAACTGCTGTAACATCATATATACACATTTTAGTGGGTGCTGGCAGACGAGTTAATTTTCTATTTGAAGTACGAACATTTTTGGTGTCTTTCCCTTGCGGCGTTGGCATCAACTAAGGGGTGAAATGGGTAAAATGTATAGTGCCGCTATCCTCGATATCTCATAAACCTGGTGAGATATTGTTATGCTTTGGGGGTGAAAAGTCGCAGAATTTGTTTTCGCCATGTCTTCGATACTTCATTAACCCTAAAAACTTTCATTATAGTTTTTCCTTCAAAAATTCCACGCGGGCAAAGCCGCTGCTGGGCAGCTAGTATATCATATAAAAGTTTTATTCTCTGTGACAAAATGGTTTAATACTGCAAGCGAAACTACTTCAAACGAATTTCTTACTATGTTATACAATGTAAAAAACTGTAAGTATTGAGACAGCGAAATTATTTTGTTGTAAATACAAAAATTTTTTTGGTAACCATAATCTGTTGGCAGCGAGAATAAACTGTTCGTGCGATGAGCATAAAATTTTTTTGGCTGTCTCAATAATATCAACATATTTTGTAGCTGCCACGAAATACATTTTCCGTGTCAAACTTTACAGTCCACGGTGTTCAAGAACAATGTTTCGTTAATGCCTTTTTAATTGTTGGTATTTCCTTTGTCTTGCCAGAATGTCACCCGTTATATTCTAAGAAACCTCTTCGAAAGCCACATTTCCGGGCCTTCCTCGTCACACCACCTAGCCAAGTAATTAAATGGTGCCAACTTCCCCTTTCTTTGAAAATATTACCCTCCCTGTCCCTTTTTCGGCGTTATTCAGGCGTATGTTCCATCTCACCGAATCTTTGAAAAAAAAAACTCGTTCAAGATCGATTGCGAACAGTTTCTTTCACCCTTAATGCAGTCCTTTTATTTGGCAGTCGTAACTCTGCTTGCTTTATGCTCGGTTTAACTTCACCTTGGCCTTTTTTTTCTTTTTGCAAAATGCACCTTAGTTCTTCCCATTTTTGAGGTAGTAAATTTCTTTGATGATTTCCATAAGAAATGTGTTTGTTTAGCTTGTAATATCTTCTTCTCTTTATCCAAGAAACGTGATCACCGAATAGCTACTGTCGACTATAAATTAAACAAATAACACGCATTATATATGTGTGAAATATATAGTAAAGATATTCTCTACTATTATGTAGACTAAAAACTCGGTTTCGGTTGGGTTGCTTTATTACAAATCCATTTTGACTCGTGTACGTCACCATCCTATCTGACAGTTATAGAAATTTATTTGCGATAGTTTTAAAGATTTGAAATAATGCAAAATCCATAATATTGCAAGGTTTCAATTATGAAACAAATAAGGTTTGGTTTGGGAAACACATGTACCGTTCATTCTCCAGATAGTAGTAATTTTTCGAGAGGGAAATAGACCAGTAGCAATAATAATGCAGAAAAGAAATTAAAAATATAATCGTTCAACTCGTTTTCGTACCTAAATAAAGATTTCGGAGGAGAGCTTAAACTACGTGTTTGGAGTCTTCAAAATCGTAAACTTTATATGGATAATAATTCGGGAGCAAGAGTATCACAGCATTAATGAATGTCAGTAACATATGAGGCATGCAGAGCAGAAGCGGCGTAAGTCCGAAATTGTCGATGGGAGAAAAACAGGCCTTTGCAGAAACGTAAAATATAAAGTTTATATCAATAAAATTGGTGTATTTTTGTGAATGGTACATACATACGTAACACTCAACTGCTCAACTCCATCATTCACAGTACCATGGATGTACTTCACTACTGCAATGAAAAATGGTGGGACTTTTTCATAGCAGTAGTAAAGTGATTCACCCACCACGGTAATGAGTGAACTATGGACTTACCTAACTCTGGCACTGAAAAGAGGAATCCAAGTTGTGAACTTCATGCAATTATCCCATTTTTTGCCATTTTAGACTTACACCACTTCTGCTCTGGATGCCCTCATAGACACCGGAACAACAGCTAATAGGCAAACGGCTGTTGTTCAAATTCGTAAAAGTTTGATAAGCTAGTGGTGTAAAATTATGCCACGAAATTTTCGGGTTTGTAGTTATTATTGGGGAGAGTGGAAAGTCGCCCAAATATTTGGTGTTTAATTTGTCTCCAAACCACTTCCAGCATGTCGTGACTTTACGGAGATTATTCACATGATTTTAGTCATTGCTTCAGACAGGAAATTATAGCCAAAATATTTTTTCGTCAGTTTGTTTCGTTGCCTCACATGTACAACTGCAGCTGTACTTCATGATTATTGCCAGCGTATCTTTGACTGTGCCGATTAGAATGCGCTGCAGAACCACAAGTCCCTGATTTGAGGGTAAGAATCAATATGCTGATAGTTAAAAGCATCCAATCACTGACCATGTAGCAGAGCGCAAGATATGCACGTGAAACACTGAAACAAAAAAGTGCAAAAATCTTTTCACCAAAAAAGTCCAGTTCTTACTCACTGCAGGCGAATGAGTTTTCAGTATCGGCGTATCAATGTTATCAAACAGGAATAAATGAAAAAAAAAATTATCATAACACAATAGTAAGTAAATTCTAACTTAACAAACATACACATTTTCCAGCAGTAAAAGTCACTCTCTTTTGGGATGCGTCGGTGGATTTGTCGAATACGTCGAATCCATGTGATTCGAGGATTCGAAGATTTGAGACAATGGTCGAGTAAAGATTCAGTATAACTGTTTGCGGTTTACCTTTCGTTTAGTAACACATTTACGTGACGATTTCGCTTTACCGTGGCAGACAAAAAAAAATATTCATGAAAAAATTATTTTCATAAAATGATTGACATGTACCTTAGTTTTTTACGCAATTTAAATAAAACGAATTTATCTTCCGCGCTTGTTGATACTATGGTGGCCAAGACACTTGGAGCACACTATGACTTGCTTTTATTTTGTTGTTGCCAACCCTAGCTGGAAATGTTTCTAACATGTATTTTTTATTATTCGGCGTATTTTCGCTGCTGAATTGGTAACAAATTTAGTGGATTCGGTATTTTATCGCTTGTGGTTACTCTTTTGGTAGTAAACACAGATTATACAGCTAACCGGAAGTTGGCCACTTTTGGATACTCGAGTCCGTAGAAAACAAGATTTTATGATAAAAGTTTAACTGTAACGATGTGAGGAAACTATTTTTGAAAGAACAATTTATGTTAGCGTGGATGTGGATTCGAGATTCGAGGATATTGTCAAGGATTCCACTATGGATTCAGATTCGGCCAGTAAGAGGATTCATTCCTTTCCTACCGGGTCATTTTACGATAAATAAACTACGTTAAAGACTACTGCAACGTGTTAAAACAAAATCTTGTGTATACACTATTTCTTCGACACATAAGCAGCGAAACTTGTAACAACTAACGGATTGTGAACGTATGAAAATTATATTACGTATCATAGTTTCGGTAACTGAATTTATCTAATTTATAGGTGATTTCTGTTTGATCCCAGCATATTTTACTGTTACTAGGCTCTGATTCTAGTATATTATACTAGTTGATAGTAGTTATGGAGGGCAACAGATAGTCGTTTTCTGAGCATGTGTATTATCTCTCGAATTACCAGAATTAAAGTCAGAATATCGTGATTCAAACAGGGTATTGTGCTTTTAGTTTAATTTACCAGGTCCAATCTTCTTTACAAAATGTTTTGCAAATTTGAATAGACACCCTCTGGAATGAAAAAATAAAATCACTTTTATTTACAATCTTTCGTTTACAAAAACGTGAGCTAAACTTAGGAATGTCTACACAATTTTGACAGTTATATTGACGAAAAATTTTCCATTTTTAGAAATAATTAATAGGTTTATTGTAGGTGACATATGTTCTGTAACACGGTAGTAAGTTGAGCTTCATACATCAAAATGTCAATTTTTGTGTGTAAATAAGGACACAGCAGTTTCGCGAAAAATTTTCAGGATTGGTTGTAGTTCAGTTCACTTTAGCTAACGCCCACTTCAGTGACTGGATAAACAAATCTCTAGGGATGTGCAAAATCCGAGTATTTTCTGACAGCAGATTAAAAGGCAAGCTGTCATTTATTCTCACAACGTCTCTTACTGGCCAACAATGTCGTGGCCTGTCGAAGAAATCGCTTCTAGCCAATAGTTAAAGATACAACTGTAGAGTGACCAATATTCTGTATGGATGTTTGTACTCGGAATTGTCAACATTTAAAAGCTCGTGTCCAATGTATTTACATACTGTACATAACTAAAGAAAACGTATCGATATCCACGTAAGTTAGTGAAATCTTTCTTTTGTGCAATTTTATTTTTAATTTGGGTGTACATATTGAAAAAGTTTGTAATAACTTTACAAATATTGTTTACATTTTACACAGATAGAAATAATGTCAGTATTGCGAGACATTAAAAACCTATATCTTATGAAATATTACGATTATAAACAGTAACTATAGAGTGTAAATTCTAAATGATCTAAGTGCCAAAAATATGTTTTTGAGAAAAGGGAGAAATACAGCGCTGCAAGAGCATACGTACATATGGGACATGCAATATTTCGGCGATCATAAGAACTATTAGGACAGTTATTGGGACTAAGCTCTTACAGCAAAACATAAGCATTGGTACAGAGTTCATTTTGATGCGATAAATTCAATTCAGTCACTTTTGGTACTTAGATCATTTAGAATTTCCACTCTACATTAATTCCAATGAAAAAGTAACCGAGTTGAAAGTACCGGCACTGAGTTGCAGGCTTTCAATTTTATTTCTTTGTTTAGCAAACTGCACCTGAAAACAGGGCTATTAGACACCTGGAAAGTATGCGGGTTCAACGACCTGCAGGTTGGACTCCGCAGTCCTGTGTACACTGTGTCCTCAGCTACTTGTACATTGGCTGTTGCTCCAGTGAGTGGCCTGTTTTATATCTAACAAGGTAGCGCGGGATTCAATGCGTGTTTTCATGCAGGTGTGCTGTTGGTTCACAGTTCTCAAGGAAGATATTCAGTAACACAATCAAGAATGAAAATAGTATGTACAGAAAGTTGAAATCTAACGCCTTATCAAATTAATTCGCGAAATTTCATGGCCTCTCTAGAAATCGGAATATATTTTACACTGAATCGCACAAAGGTTAATTTCTTTTTCTGAGAAAAAGTATAAAGTATATGTTAGGTGGAAAAAAAGTTTCATTTACAGTTACTCCACTAGACGGTTGCTGTTTCTATAAGTTATAGTCACAGGGAAAATTGACTAGTTCATTGTGCTGCACGCTAAACTCGACTCTACCGTGTACTCTCGAGCCTCAGTTGTTTATCCAGTGAGCTGCCAGATTAACTCCAGACCAGGCCAAACGGGGTTATGTACTTGTTTACTTGCAGGATTGTTAAAGGTGTCATTTTCTGGTACCTTCCATGTTTACAAAAATCTGTAAACCATGTCGTTAGATGGTTGCTGAAATCTGCAACGTGCCTTTACCTGAAGAGATCCAAAAAGATCGAAACACGAGTTTGTTTGTTTGTTTGTTTTATTGCATCCGTAAGATCTTTTCAATACACAAATGTACAAAGATATTGGAAAAGTCATGAAGATTACATAATAAATAGAAAACTTATACATTTACAACAATTACACTTGTTTATACAGACACTGCTATTTCATATGGTATATGAATTCATGTTGAATCTTCGTCAGCTCCTTCTGTACACCAACTCTATAAATTCTTTTTGGAAATCTGAAACATAAAACAGGAAAGAGAAGAAGAAGAAAAAAGAAGAGATTTGTGCAGTGTGTGACAATATGTGGTCTTTCTAATGTTTATTATTCAAATATTCTTCCATGGAGAAGAAAGCTTGTTCTTCAAAAAAATCCTTTAGCTGTTTTGTAAGTACCTCATTATTATCCTTGGACGGCCTTACGGTTAGGATTAGAACTGGGATTTCCAATCGCTATATTCCCACCGTAGTGAGTGGTGTATCGAGCGGAGCTCACACGTCCTAAAGACGCACTCTTGAACATGACATTAACCAGGTGTTGGTCTCCGACCGATTTTCATCTCTAACGGGCTGGTATCCAAGGTTCAATTCCCTAATACGGACAGGGGATCGGCAATTCGCTAGTCTTCCTATTCTCGTACTTCTATGTCACATGTTCGTTTCGACTTTAGAGACGGTTCTTCGTCTCATAGTTTCATTAGGTGTTCAAGATTGTTATTGGTTCGGTCATGCAGATTCATCTGTGACCTCTGCAGTTGGTCGACAGTACGCGTCTGAAGGATATCTTCAACCAATGTTATAAGTAGGAACCATAAGTTTTCGCGAAAATATTTTTGCACCACTTTGTTTCAAAGCATTGCATACATATATGCTTCTCTACTTCATAATCATTGACAGTGTGAATTTGTACAGATATGTCTTCCGTTTGACTGTGCCAATCAGAACGTGACTGTTGCAACACCACTATATGTCTCTGTGATTCGCGGGTAGAGTCCCAAGGCACTACTAGTTAAACACGTACAACAGCTGACCATGATACAGAGCTGCAGGTGTGTACATAAGTCACTGAAACAAAGTGGTGCGAAGTTCTTTTTGTGAAAATGTCCAGTCTCTAGTTATAAGTAGAGCCAGGAATTTTTGGCGAAAAGAAATTTGCAGCAATTTGTTTTAGTGCTTTAGGTGCACATCTGTATTTCTGCTTCGTAATTATTGACCGACCATGTTAGTGCATAGAGGCGTCGCTCATCTGACTGTACCAAATCAGAACAAGGTTACTGCGACACCTCACGTCTGTGATTTGCGGGTGGAACCCCGAGACACTGAGAGTCAAAAACATCCAATCCCTGACCATGAAGCAAAGCTGCAGAAGTGCACATAAGCTATTGAAACACATTGTTACAAAATTCTTTTCACCAAAAATCACTGGCTCTTAGGGCTAGGAAAAATTCGCGAGTTCAACGACCAACATGCTAGAATCCAATGTCCTATGCATACTCAAGCCCCGTCTATTCATTCATTGTCTGCTGTCTGAATGAGTAGCAGGTAATGAACAAATGGAGGGGCTTCGGTATGCACTGTATAATGGATTCTAGCATGTTGGTCGTTGAACTCGCGAAATATTCCTAGTCCTAGTCTCATAAGGCCACATGGAAAAAAATTTGTGACAGCTAAAAATATATTTTGCGTATTTACTTTGCAAAATTTATTTTGTGGTCACCACAAAGCATTTTGTTGACACCACTAAAATATTGTGACCACCACAAAATTAATTTGTGATACCTACAAAATAATTTTGCCGGGAATACCTTCAATAAAATTTTTCTTTCAGTGTAGCTTTAAAATACCCAGTCGTCTGTAATGCGCGCGCACAAAGAATCTAAGGCCCGGAGTCAATGACGTCATTGAGGTTGTTCGGGTTAGTATAGGCCGGTGAATTCTATCCTCTCGCCAAATGATAATGCGAAATTTGCATGTCTATAGTTATTGGCTCACAAGTTCTTGATAGCAAACGGTGATATAACAGTTATAATATTATGAATGTGCATTTTCATGGTTGCCCTAAATCGCTCTATGAGATTGCTCGGATGTTCATTAAATAGACCATGGCCGATTTCTTTCCCAGTTTCTGTCCTTGTGAAACGTTGTGTGTAAACCGTCTCTAAATGACCTCGCTGTCGACGAGACAGAAAGCCAAATAAAATAAAAATAAATGAATACAATTGTGCCTTTTTCGGATTGTAGTTTATCGACAAATTAATTCGAGGATTTCTTCGATCCATACTTATTTTAATACATTGTTTGTGGAAATACGTACGTCCAGTACTACCAAGGAAGATGCGAAAGTAGTATCTATTATTATAAATAGCTCGCTTCTGTTTATAAGAAAAAACCATGCACCGAAAACTTCCAAGAAATTTTAATACTTTGTCGTATGGCAACTCTAAAAAATGTTAGGGAAAGTATAAAATCCAGTAATTCTTTATCTTGCCAGTTTATGCAATAAACAGTTGTAAACGACTGTCTTGTCTGTAGAGAAATGGACGTTGCTTAGGTTCACATGGTGTCAGGTTTAATTTCATAGCCTCTTTCAATTGAACCACCGCTAGCACATTAAAGGTTGCCACAAAAGCAAAGCAAGGATAATTAATTTCACCTCTATGGATTGTGCGTTATTACAAGAGATGACTAAATTTCGTGTTATTATTTGGAAGGCAAGTCACTAGCCTACACACACCCGAACACACTCTGTGATGTTACTGGCTCCAGGCATTCTTATTTTTGTGTACCCGTATTACATGTAAGTGAGCATCTTACTGTTGACCTTACTTTATTTTCTCTAAAAGTCCTTAAGATGCCCAACACTAACTGCCGGCCAGCAGCAGCAGTCGGGCGAGCGCACAGTAACTTTGAGTAAGATAATGAACCAAAATGTGCAAGTCTCAATTGTCACGTAATTATTACAAGATTCAAGAGGTGCCCAATGAGCATGAATTTACAGTTGTTTATGTCTTAGCCTGCTAATTTTTCAGGTCACAGAATGCAATGTAATACTATATAATACAATATAATATTATACTGTTCATGTTATATTAGTAAATTCGGTGCATTTTAAGCCTTGCGTTGTTTGAAGATAGAAAATCATTGATTTAATTCAGTGTAGGGGTGTAACCTTGAAAACATGTTCAATATCATATTTGATCAAATATGCTGCCGATTGTGTTAAACCTAATAATTCACAAGGAATGTTGAGTAACTACGGTTCATATGATGCAAAATAGTTCGTGGAAGATAAGTGTTGTTTGGCACATGCATCGGCTCGGTTAGAACTTGTAAGCGCAAGACAATGATTCCTTACTATGAAGACTTTTTTTTACTGTAGGCTCGTCTATATAAGACCTTCAGAAAAGTTCATAGTACTTAGTATCATAATAATTAGTACAAGGTGATATTTTTATTATATTGTGTATCAGGAATGCTCATGCTTAACAATTTTGATGAATATACCAGTTTTTGCTATTTTAATTCAAGAAATTATCATTAGTATTGAAATATAAGGAAACTACCGCTCGGGCATGAAAAGATTTCGAAGTGCTTTATGAGTCCAGATAATGTTTAACAAATCTTGAGTAGTTTATGAACTATTTCTATACGTAGAGCCACTGATTCCTGGTAAAAATTTATTTGCACCAGTTGGTATCAGTACCTTGGTGCACATTTGTAAGCCTGTGTCATGGCCAGTGGATCTTTTAACCCTCAGCATTCTGCGATTCTACCACCAGATCACAGACGAGCGGTGTCGCAGCAACCATATTCTAATTGGTCTTTGAAATGAAAGCGCCTCTGCACAAAACATGGTGTCAATAACCACGAAGCATAGCTGCAGATGCTCGAAAGTGGGTTGGTAAAAACTTCTATTCACAAAAAAAATCAGTGAATCTAGTCTCACGACTAGATCTCATTTAAGAGAGTGTCTGATAGAATATTCAATTCAAGAAGCGTACTTGCCAGTCCACGCCGTGAATGGCGCGGGAGAAGTTGGCGTGGCTGGTGAACTGAATGTCGACCTTCTTGAGTTACTCTCGGAAACGGGGAGATACGGCATCAACTTGGCCAGCACTGCCTCCCAAGCAAAGGAGGCGGGTGGAGGAAGGAAGGGTACTGCATGTCTAATGAGTTTCAAGTCGTCGAGCGCTCTCAGCCATGCTTGCCCGGAAGCGTTCTTGAAGTCTTAGATCTTCAGTCGGGATGTTGTAAGTCCTGCGAGGGCCAGAACTTCGACCTCGAGATGGAGAACACGACATCATGTTGCAAATGTTTCCCAGACCCGTTCTTAAGTTGAATTCTGACCACGATTTACTATTACTTTATACTTGATACGGAGGAGGTATCACAGGGGTCATAACCCACCACCAACCGACAACCAAACTTTCAATTAAATTTTTAAAACCTAAAAATCTGTAAATTTAAATAAGGTTATTCCAGCAGTGCCTATAATTTTGACAATATGTAACACATGGAAATCATGGAACACAAGAGCGTTGCAATCTTTTCCCACATTGTCACATTCACGCAAGCACAATTATACGGCTAACACACTTCTCACCCAAAACCAAATTACTTGATCCATCCCTGACTATATTTGAGTTCGAATCAAGCGGTGGGTCTGGTAATTCAAAATCCTTTAAGAGAAAAGTCATTCAAGGTGAGAGTTGGAGGCACCAAACTGAAGGACCTTTAGCCATAATGTTTAAACAAATGTGAAAAAATATATTATGATAGGATACTATTTTCGTTGGACACTTGTGTAGGTCAGTATCAGTTTTAAGTTTCTTTTTAAAACAAGTTTAAACAGTAACAAAAGGTAAAAAAAGTAAAGAATGACTGACTGGCATCTTGCCTCGAGTTACATCATGCCAAATTACATTCCCTTTCTAGAATCTATACTTTCTTTTACGAGAATACTACAGCAAAAATGAAAAAAAAAATAATAATAATAATAATTTCTTAAACTATGCCTTATCAATTAAATTTACCTTCGAGACACTTGCATTAATTTTATAATTAGCCTACCTAAAATAATCGGGTGCCAAAAGTGAAAAAAAAAAAAAAAAAAAAAGTACGGTAAAGGCTTAATGTTAACGTATTTACTGAACATCATTTTAATGTAACATACAAAGACAAATCATTATACTGACTGAACTATAGTTTAAGGAATTTCCTTCGAATTATTAAAAAATAAGTTTTTTTCTTGATTTTATACATTTTAATGGCAGACCAATAGAAATATTTTTCCTTGCCGCCTATTGAGAAGGCCAGGCTTAAATAAAAAAATCATGACTGTAAATGGGGTTACTTCATGACAGTACGGGATAACATTGTGTCTCATAGAATCTTTAGTTTGAGGCTGATTAGTGAAAAATTACGAACTGTGTACGGATAAAATAAACGTATAGTTAACGGTAATAATTGCTGTACACATTTTTTTATTGAAACAGACTAAAAATAGATATTTTTGTGTAGCACAGAGACACTCTTCATGTCACAAAGTATCACCAGTTTACTGTATGTTAATCACAGCGAGATATTTCCGTAGATAATTTTCACACCACAGTAAATTACAAGTGCCGTACCTGTAATTGTAAATCGATTTTGCGGAAAATTCAATATTCATTTGTCACACTCCGAAAAACCAAAAGCCAGTAATCTACACCTTGAAAAACTTATTTAAACTCGTAAATTCGAGCAAAAAATTTTCAACGTGGCTATCGGTGCTAGTTTGACCGCATAGACGGGACCAAGGTAGGTTATGAGTAAGAACATGTGCCTCCCATTACAGCAATACAAGTTCAATTATCGATGGGTAACTCCTGATTTTCGGGGACAAATGATGGTCAGTCCGTAATTTGTTGGAGGGGAGGGGGGGTGCCTTCTAGACACATTCCGTTTCTTCCGCGTTTGCGTTCCGCTGTTGCACAGACCTCGCTGTTGAGCACTTGCCAAATCGTCCCAACACTTAAAAGGATATTTGCGAGAGCAACGAACGAATGCATCTGTGAACACGCTAGCTTAAGAGGGCGTGGTTCATAATTCAACGCTGAAATCATTAATTTATTTCTGTAGGTTTCTTGAAGGCAATTTGCGAAAGTTAAATAATTGCAATATATAAATTGACAAAGTTCCTCTGGGATTGTTTTTTCTTACGTTTCCTGTGTTTTTGGTGTGTGTGTGTGTGTTTTTTTTTTGTCACTTTGTCTTTTAATACAAGTTTGGTCAACAAAACATGATCAATGGCGTATATCCTCAAACCAATAAATTCCTTATCTTATTGTTCCAATTGGAAAGAATGTCTCATTATGAAACTGTTACAGTGGTGTTTGAGGTAAAGGCAACGTCAGGAGATTTCTTACGTACTGCACGTCGTTTTTGATCCTCTTTATTTGTAGACAGAATTTCGTTGCAGCCATCGAAAACAACAACAGCTGATGTTCCAACAGTTCCGTTGTACATATTTAAGATATGATTCGATTAGTGTTCCAAGTGTAAGAAAAAACAACGAAGCCGGCTTAGTAGGACTTGGGACTTTTAGTGTGTTGTTCTGTACACTAAAAAGTGCTTGTGCACAAATTTTTAAATTTACAATTTTTTTAAGGTTGTTAAAGTTTATGTTTGAAATGTGAATATAACGTGTTACTTATGACCTTTTTGCAAGAAAAAACAATGAAGCCGGCTTAGGAGTAACGTGACTTTTAGGGCCGTATCGATAAACGGATTTCGAATGACAACCAACTGCTATTCCCATAGAGAAATATTGGTGAGCAGTTGGTTGTCATTCGAAAGCCGTTTATAGACACGGCCCTTAGTGTGTTGTTCTGTACACTAAAAAGTGTTTGTGTACCAACTTTCAGATTTACAATTTTTTACATGAAGCCTAAAATGCCTGGGCTAGTACTTTAATTACAGAACCTCGTTGTTTTTTATGATAATCAATAACTGTCTTTTGTAGACAAAAAAACATATCGATTGCAACATTTGAGTTATTTCTCCGTGGTCAATATTCAGTTTTCGGGAGATCTGTAACATTTTACTACTTTTCACACCCGTAATTGTCGAATTTCGAAAAATCCTGAGTTCAGTTTTTAGATATTTACGTAAGCTTCATTTTAAAGCAGAAACCAGCTCGATATCTCAAAATTGTTTAGGAGATATGGATTATTATTTGGAAACACTTTTTATTTTTTGTACCAGCTTTCAAGGACGATAATTGAAGATTACTGAAATTACTTTTGAGGTATTTAGGAATATATCATCAGGTTAGAGGTTATCGAGTTTCGCGAAATTACGTTTTGCCCATTTTTACCCCTTTAATTTTTGATTTTCGAAAAATCCTTCCATAATGGGCTCCTACGCCTTGTGGGGAAACTGCGTTGAAAATTTCACGTTTCTAGGTCCAGCGATTTGGGGTGTATATATATATATATATATATATATATATATATATATATATATATATATATATATATATATATATATGAATAAAACACAAAACTAACTTACTTTGTGTTTATTTTTTACAATATTCAGAGTTTTGTTACTTAATATAAATTTTTAATTTACTTTTACAGAAACAAACATTTGTAGTTCATTTTCAGGGCAGAATTACTTCCACTATAACCAACTCGCGGAAAAATTGAAAACACAATTTCGAAATATACTTTTTTCATAACGAACACACTCCGTTCTGACTCATCCTGTATAGATCTGAGATGAGTTTATTTATTAGATTCTTTTTCCTTTGAGTAAGTTATTTGGGTCACACATTAATTTATAATGCGATGTCATCTCGTTTAATACAACAGTGACAGCTCTATTTCAGTCCGGCTTGAAAGGAAATGTGCATTTCATTTAAATGTTGATGTGAAACGAGGAGTTTCCGATAGCGATGACTTGTGAAAACGATGGCGGAGGGAAAAAGTTCGAGCCCGCGAGAGAAAAACTGCGCGTGCAAGTATCAAAGCAAATTAAATTCCGCCTTTGATAGCGTCCAACAATTCCTTCCCTCAACCCGTTCCATTTCTCTTCGTTTCCTGGGTGCGGGAGGGTAGGCAAGGGGGTTGGTTGGTGCCAGCCCATCCAGACGCGGGGTGGAATTGAATTCATTTCGCCCGGGAGCAAGGGAGGACTGCCCGTGGAGCGACTAGTCAAGAAGGCGTCGAGGCGTGGGCGTCTCCCGTCCAATCACACGTCGCGTCGCCCCTCGCAGCGGCGCGATCTTCATCTGTCCTCCCACCCCCCAAGGCGCCAACTGAGAAATACTTTCCCTGTCCCTGTCCTCGGGGGAGAAACGACGCCGGTTACGTCAATCCTCAACCTTCCCATAGTCCTGGCTTTCCGAAACAAAAAGTCATCCTTCTGTGACTTACACCGTAAACCACTATTCGTGGATTTAATGCTACAACTAGATAACTATAGACAGTTCGGGATAAAGTGAGCACTAAAAGTAGCCCTGTAAAATTTCTATTTTCAGCCAATTTGTATCTTTCCACGCGTAACGGCTAACTACGGGAAATGTCTAACCTCTCTGGACACGTCACTTGACGTTTGCGCTTGTAAGATCAATTGTGCAGTCGGTAGTAACCGTTATAGTTTGATAAATAAAAGTTTATTAACTATACCTTTCCAAATATGTCAATTTCAGTTGATTTTGTTTTAGCATTGTTGTATTTAAGTAATAAAATTCACGGAGCTATTTTCGGCAAATTGCTGCCAACCATGCAAGCAGTAAGGTAACTATGGTTAATGTTGAATAATATGCTGTAACGGCTAGTGATATTTTTCAAAGGTTAAACTTTTAGTGTTCACTTTATCCCGAACGACCTATAGGTAGCTGGAGATATCTGACTGTAATATTTTAAGAATTGCTTTTGTCATACAGACAGTTATTTGTAGAAATGCAAAATTGTGTTGCAACAATACTCCTAATTAACACATTTATAAATATATACACATAAATAGGAACAATCATAATGGTATTGTAGACGTCTGCAGATAACTTAAACTTGCAAAAATTAAGTTACTTAGTTCTTGCACTAAGCTGACGTCGTGGGTTTGATGCTATAGTTAGACAACTAAGTAGCTGGAATTGTAACATTGAATATAGCTTTTGTCATGCAGTTATTTGTAGAAACAAAAATTTGTGTTTCAACAATATTACTAATTAACACATGTATAAGTATATACAAATCAATAGGAACAATCATAACAGTAGTGTAGACATCTGCAGATAACTTAAACTTGGAAAAACTAGGATACCTAGTTGTTGTACCAAGCTGACGAGTCTTTGAAATAGTTGTGCAACGGGAGTGCATGCCAGACTGTAATTTTTTGGACATATTCAATTACACTTCAGATGTAGGGCTACGTCAAAGAGGTAAGATGGTTTTACGGCCTTTTAAGATCGAGATTTTAAGAGCCGATGAGGGTGAAGTGAGGTGAAGAAATAACACCACATTCATGTCCGTGCCGGGATTCGAACCCAGGACCTCTCGCACAGCAGACTGGCACCTAACCGACTACGCTACGAAGGCCGGCTGTGTATGACAAAGAGAATTACAGATAATAGAAAAATATAAATAAAAAGGGCATGCTTTAATCAATAGGCTACATACACAAAATACAATGCCATTAATAGATTCGGGTTTAATAAAACAAGGACAGCCAAATAGTACAATTAAGAAATTAAAAAAAACATACATCATCAATTAAGACAACACAGCATTGAGACCTGCTTTAGCGAAAGGCATACCGATAAAATAATATGAAACGCTAAAGTACGACACAACGATGAGACGAAAAAAAACTATAACTTATCCAGTCCTGTAAATGATTATTTGTAAATTTACCACCTCGACGTATAGAAGAGCTTCTTGGGAAAATAAAATTTCGCGAGTTCAATTATCTGCATGTTAGAATCCACTGTCAATTGTATATTGAAAAGACACCTCCCCCCCCCAATCAATTACTTCTGTTCATTGTCTGCTTATCCATGGAGTAGCAGCAGCTAATGAACAAATTGCCTGAGCTTGAGTATACACAGGACAATGAATTGTAACATGAAGTCACTGAACTCTTGACAGATTACTTTCCTTAGGTATTGTGAAATTGTTCCATGTACTAATTGTAGCGTTCCTCCATATTGTTAGGAAACAGTCAAGTATATGCTGATGTTACTGAACTTGTATAGTAACAAAGCTTAGAGACACAGGAAAATCGCGAAAATCTTTCGTATCACCCGATTTTCCAAAACAGTGAATCGTCCTGCCGCTTGTTTGACTGGGCGATGGCTATGTGAGACGGGAAAAATTCGCGGGTTCACTCACAGATAGGCTAGCCTTCAAGAATATATGTGCGCTCAGGCCACGGTCTTAGAAAAACAGGTCTGGACACTCGCCTATCTAACAATGTATTTTGCTTGACCCCCTTGTTGTTTGGCTGTAGTTCGTCAAGTTACCGAGAATGTCGTACTTTTTGGCGCTGTAAACCGGGCGGTCCAACTCAAACTCCGACCACTTTTTTCCATTGTTAAATTTATAAAGTAAATAAAGATTGCTGGAGCCTTTTCTTAAAACTGTGAGCGAAGGAAGTGTTTCATAAATTGATAAAAAAAAATACGTTTTATAATTTGTTTATCTTTTTGGAACGGAAGTAGGCGGAGTTTGAGTCCGACCGCCGTAACAGCAGCGCCAAAAACCTATAGCATTGTCGTGAACTTAGTGAACTACAGCCAAACAACACGGGGGTCAAGTTTCCAGGCGAGTGTCCAGACCTGTTCTTCTACGGCCGTGGCTCAGGCAGACAACAGCTGTTCTGCTCGCTGACACAGTGATATCACAGAATAAATAATGCTATCAGAAGCGACAAGAACCGCTTTTTCATTGTTGTTATCGTACCAACTATCGGGGCGTACAGAAATATAAACAATACCACGTGGATTAGAGACATTGGTTTATATAACTACTTGTATGGCTTGAGATACTGAAATTAGTTTGTGTATTAACTAATTATTTAGAAATAATACACACGACGTTTCTAGGTTCTTATAGCAACTACATAATGGAACCTTTTAACCATTGTTATTGTACCAGCTCTCAGAGCGTACAGGAAAGTAAACAAAGCCATATGAAATTTTTGATTTGAGTAATTGGTTTAAACAACTGCTTATATCTCAAGAAATACTATAATTTGGCTGTATCTAATTTACATATTTAGAAATGTTAAATGCGACGTTACTTACATGTCAATTTCTTGCCAGATAATAAAATAGGTCCTACTAAACCGCAGTATAACCAAACTTCTACGAACTCAGACACCATGACAATCCATAGAGAAAACAAGTACGATAAAATCAGGGAGGCATTCGTCTATGGAGTGGCATCTGCCATACATTTCAATGGCAATCGTGTGAAGCCGATCATTTTCGAACATTTTCGAACTGCGCATGCGCAGGACGTTATTTTTCATGAGTCGCCATATTTTGGGGGGCAAAACAGTAGCAGAAAGCAACGTAATTATGTAATTTTTTTTTACGAAAATTCGCGCAAATTCTCTATTTGAATCGTACACAACAGTTTACAATTGCTTCAGAAATATAAAAAAACCGAATTAGCTCTCGCTGTGTGTATGTACTTTATAAACTTGATGAATTTAAATAAAAGTTTCTTACCGGTACAAAGATAATCCTCCGCAACGATCGAATCTGTTTGTAAGGCCAAGAGCTGCACAAACTTTCACCATAATGTGTAGTTAACAAAAAAACTAAAACATTTTCATTCAGCTCAATGCTATGTTACATGTTTTTGCCACCACTAGCTCTATCCTTGTCTTTAAACGTCGTCAGTTGGCTGGCTTCAAATTTGCTCAAAGACTCCCACTCCATACCTCCATGGATAAAATACGTCTTGTCGCTTCTGTTACTACTTATTTATTCTGTGGTGATATGGACCTGCGCTTATTTACATTGTTATTATTGGCTTAGCGCCTTCAAGGAGGAGTCAAATATGTCAACGGTCAATTGCGAAAGTGTCACAAACTTACAGTTGTTGGAATCCTACAGTATGCCTGAAAGAAAAAACGAAATTTTTAAGATCCCTGGCTGGTTTGATTATATGTTTACAGACGAACAAAAACGTCCAGTTTAGCCGCAGTACAGTTATCTTTGGCTCAATCAATTGGGGACGTGCCAATATTAAAGGAAGAACTTCGCACATAAACACGTTAACATGAAGTCTAGAGCACAGTTAAATTAACTAACCCTGACAATGCTAAACAGTTGCTCTAGGTATTTAAAAGCTAAGTAAGTTTGTGTTGTACTGTGTATGGGTGTAAAACTTCCAATGCTACATATGGCGTAGGAAGGTTTTTTTAGAGTGTGTGTAACGGGTAATTAAAAGTTATTATTCGGAAAATTTCGCGGGTTCAACGACCTGACGGCTAAACACCTCCTCTCAGTCCTGTACCTACTCTAGTTATTTTTTTTACATTTGTCATTGAGAGCGAACGTTGCTGTGTAGAAGAACCCCCCCCCCTCCCCACCAAAAAAAACTAAAAAAAAAAGCAATAAATAATAAAAGCCAGTATTAACTGTTGTCAACAAACATACAACAATCAGATAACAGAGGAATGTTTGTGGGAAACGATATAAGTGCCAGAAAATCACATTTTGTGAGGTTTTCCATTGAAATAATTATATGTCCTGTTGCTAATATCGTAGGAAGTGACATAAATGCCAATAATGTATTGTTCAGCTCAAACAAACGTCTGTAGAATGCACTTGGTGTAACTCCATATGTGTTGACATGAAGAATGATACCAGTGTCATTCGAAGTAACATTTTTCTAAATTTTTTTCTGTGACAGTTCTTTTCACACATACACTCCTGTAAATAAATAGAACACAGAGTTCGAATTGTAAAATGATTTGCGACAGGCTTTTTTTTTTTTTTTTCCCTGATAAACTTACTATTTGGCAATGATACCGTTTCCAACAAACACTCCTCAATTCCGGAAAGGAATGTAATCGTATCCCGAAATACGACACGAACAAAAATAAAAATATAACAAAACACAAGTTAAACCCACGGTGGAATGGAGTCATGTACGAAGATAGACAAAATAAATAAAATAACAAAAATTCAGAAACAGCAAAATACAGCGAATGAAAGATGGCGACAAGAATGGACGAAGACAACGATGGCAAAGCCAATGACAAGATACACATTAATGTCTGTACCGCAAAAACTGGTGAACGGCTACAAAACCTGAGCCCTGATTGGCCAGTCCAGACAACCACGTTGGCGCTCTAACTTCACCTTCCCCGTCCAGCGGTTTTCCTCTAAACAAAACTGATTGACAGCTATTTGCGTGGGCCTGATTTGTGCAAGAGCCCTGCTACACTGCGTCAAAACAACTAATTAACTAGGTATATTTCTAAAATATAAATTTAACACACACACACACACACACACACACACACACATATATATATATATATATATATATATATATATATATATATATATATATATATATATATAAAGGGTTTCTCACAATAACAGGACAGTCACAAATGCAAGAGTGTTAGTAAAAGAAACAAAACGCTGCTGGCTCGTAAATATGAGATAAAATAATATGAAAAACTTATAGATATTGAGTGAAGCGTTCCATTATCCATTTATTATTTTATCTCATATTTACGAGCCAGCAAATTTTTATTCATTTTACCAACATATTTGCGTTTGTGAAATGTCCTGTTCTTCTGAGAAACCCTTCATATATATATATATATATATATATATATATATATATATATATATATATATATATATATATATAGTCTATATGAAATTGTTCTACACCCACACAAGTTATTGAGTTAAACTTTTAGTAATGGTTTCAGTATAAATTTAGTTATTTTATTGAAGAAAACTAGTTTAAATGAAGGCATTTTACATGTTATTTTATAAGAAATATTATAATTAGGGACAGTGATTTATCGATGGAGAAGTTGACTGCAAGGCTTTCAGAAAACGTGTCTATATCTGACGTTTCCCTTTCGTTATTGACAAAGCCACGATTTTGTTGGGAAAAGGTTTTATCACCATTTGGTTTTAATGCGTTATGCGTGTAATTGCAGCTCATCTTCGTGTTAAGTGATTGGATGTTTCAACTTGTACTTATCTTCTACTGGCAAATCATATATGTAGGGCGACACAGTAACCTTACTGTGATTGGTGCAGTCAGATAAGATACGTGTCCGAAAAAAAAAGACACGCTGTTATCAACCGTGAGCTGACGATGCGCACGTCATTGAAACAAAATGATACAAAAATCTTTCCTCGACAAATTCGTGTATGTAGTTATTGACGTGTAATTATCTGACTAGGCCAATGGTAACTCTGATGTCGCGTTACTGAATGTTTGTGATTCATATTTAAACAGTTACGTAACCATTCTCCAGTCACTCAAGGTGAGGCCATTTTCTTTCTTTTTTTTTTCAAACAATTGTAAAAAACTCAAATAATTTTTGACCAAATGCTTTGAAAAAATTTGAGACTGTGTACAGTCATACGATACACAATTTTACTAGACCGTATTTCAAAATAATGTACCGTTTGCTAACAAAAAATTATTTTGCTTCATTTTTGCTTATTTTGACAAGAAAATGTGTGATATTTCGGGGGAAAAATGTAAAAATACGTTCGGTGTGTTGCAACAGAAAAATTAAGATACAAACGATGATTAGAGCCCCGGAAATTTCGCGGATTCAACTGAGGAGAGGTTGGATTTCTAACTCATGTACATGTTGGAAACTATTTCGATCGGGTCATTGTTTAATAAACGTGACCTTGCGGACTCTGAACCAATGGCGGACATGCATATAAACGCTCACGGACTCCCGCGCTACATCGTCAAATGTTCAAATGCTCACTCACTGGAG
>PNEQ01099244.1:0-15543 GCA_003012365.1 Medauroidea extradentata | reverse complement strand
AGTGAGAACATATGTGAGAGAATCAGGTTGTGTGAGGTGAGTGTGAGGTTTGCTTGTAGGGTTGCTGCTCTCTAGAGATTAACTTCGACGATGTAGAAGCCACGACGTTGAACGAGCAGAGCGCATTGTACAATATATATATATAAAGAGTAGTGAGAACATACGTGATAGAGGAAGATTGTGTAAGTTGAGTGTGATGTTTGCTTGTAGGGTTGTTGCTCTATAGATAACAACTTCGACGATGTAAAAGTCACGACGTTGAACGAGTAGAGCGCATTGTACGATAAGAACATATGTGAGAGAGGCAGGTTGTGTGATTTGAGTGTGATGTTTGCTTGTAGGGTTGCTGCTCTATAGAGAACAACTTCGACGATGTAAAAGTCACGACGTTGAACGAGTAGAGCGCATTGTACGATAAGAACATATGTGAGAGAGGCAGGTTGTGTGATTTGAGTGTGATGTTTGCTTGTAGGGTTGCTGCTCTCTAGAGATTAACTTCGACGATTTAAAGCCACGACGTTGAACGAGCAGAGCGCATTGTACGATATATATATATAGTAGTGAGAACATATGTGAGAGAATCAGGTTGTGTGAGTTGAGTGTGATGTTTGCTTGCAGGGTTGCTGTTGTCTAGAGAATAACTTCGACGATGTAAAAGCCACGACGTTGAGTGAGCAGGGGGCATTGGCTGAAGCCGGCAGATGTCTCAAGTGTGCAGACGCTCCGTGTCAGAAATCTTGTCCTACTCAGATAGACATCAAGAGCTTTATCACCAGTATATCAAATAAGGTAAATTGTTTCTTTGCACGAAAATACCATCTTCTCTTGCCACTTCACAAAAAAATTATCGTTAACCCTACACATGCATATCAGCGTCTATACATAAGGTCACAAATTTCAATTACCAGCAGGCTAAAGTCCACTGTCTATTATATTCTAGAGTCTCTGCTATCACTGCACTTTAGAGGACAGATTCAGGCCAGACCTTATGTCCTAGTACTCAGTACTTGTTTTAGCCTGTGTTTGTTATTGGTTCACAGTTCTCCAAGAAGTGACCAGTAAAATTTAATTCAATTGTAAGCTTAGATTAATGCACTTGTGTTAGAATATTTTGCTAGACCTTAATTTTTTGGGGAACTTCTTATTCCTATCTATATACTTCAGCATGTCTTAATAGCTGTTTAGCAATGTATGTGAATTGCATGTCTCAATAGGTGTACGGCGACATTGCATGTCTCAATATTTAGGATCACGGTAGTCGAGGGTTCAGACCCCCGCCTCCCCTCAAGGTGATCTGGGTTCAGTTCCCAGAGGGGTCAGTTCCCGGAATTTAATCATATGGGAATGACGCCGGACGATGCCACTGGTCGACGAGTTTTTTCGGAGATCTCGTGTTTCCTCCGCCCATTCATTCCGGCGCTGCTCCATACTCACATCATATCACCTCTCACCAGCGCTAAAGACCTCGATGTTAAGCGCTGACCAAAACTTCTTCACTCTTCACTCACTTAATATATGTACGGCAACTTACGTGGAGCACATATCTCAATTTATGGACGGCATCATATTTAGGACAGCATATCTCAATAGGTCTTTGGCAACGTTTGTGGATAGCGAGTCTCAATTCCTGTATGACGAATGGTTCGTATAAACTTTCCGCATTAACTTAAATGCCACTAGTTTTTATTATGTACCGAAGCAGTCAGCTAGGAGTGTTTCAGTTTATCTTCCTTTTGTATATCTTAATGCTGGTTCCATTAGTTCTAAATAATTTACTACGTTCATTCGAGGCAGCGTGTCTTTGTACATGGACGAGTCTTTATTTGTTTGCGCCAATCAGACTGAAGTTACTATGGCAACGTATGAACATGATTTTCGGTTACGACTCCAACCAAGACATTTAAAGTTAAAAACAGTTAATAACAGATCATGAAGCTGAGCTATTGGTGTGCACACAAGGTACTGAAACAAGTAGGTGCATAAATATTTTCTGGAAAATCAGGTGCCTCTTCTTATCACTAAGACAAGAAAAGACAAGTCGTGAGTAGCCAAAACTCAGCCTAGTGATACGCGTTCACATGTCCCGATAACGCAAACAACAGTAGCTAAGGGAAATAATGAACTATTTATATTTAGACCATGAGGATAAATGTAATACTTCCAGCACGATTAATGTAACTGTGAAGAATAAGTTTTCGCGACCTCTGCTTGTCAATTTTGTCCCTACCTAATTCGTCCGAATAATTGTTTTCAGATCCTGCTTTGATATTAATTCTTTACCAAGCAGTAATGCTGAATGTGTTTTCTCGAAATCGTTTGACATTTTATAATTTCAAATCAATTTACTGCTTCAATACAATTTTATCCTGTCATTCCTCAGCTATTTAAATTTATTAACACCTGACTAAAGCTAAAATATTTTGTGTGACAATATTCAAGAAATGTGTATCAAATTTTGAAAATATTTAAAATTGACGAGAATAGGTAAATTGATAGCAGAACTAAAGAGAAACACACAGAAACCGATCTCGTGCTAAAGCTTTCTCATTTACTATTTTTAAAATAGAAATTTACATTGCCAAGGCAAAACGTTTTTAGAGTAGTGTAGTGAATGTAAGTAGACATGCTAGAGAGGGAAGTAAAGTAGAGTACTTCAAGAGCTTCGTGTTTCTCAACTGACACGTCTTTTGTATGAGCTCTTTCCTCCCTAGCCGTATCATCGACGCAATTCAAGCGATCCATTGTGTGTCTTCTTGCCACCTAGAATTTGCTGCCGCTCGTGACATTCTCACGTAAAAAATATTTCCATATATCCTCAGTATTATACATCATTTCTTTCAGCTGTATTTTCTGCTGCATATTTCACTCCACTATTACTGTTGACTTTACCATTTCTTATTTATTTCCCAAACAGACTTGTCTGCGTATATTTTCCGACAATATTAATTTTTTCGAAATAATTTATTTTCAAGTGTTCATCTTTGTCCCCCACGATTTGGCTTCATGCAAAATTATTCCTTTTAACATTATCATAATCTCGACGTTCGATATTATTTGAAAATTTTACTAATTACTGAAATCCTGAACTACTCACATTTTCTTTTAGGAACAACCCATAATTCAATCGATATTGTTGCAATTTTTTCTCAGTTGCCGTTTCCATAGAGGGTGCTGAGCCAATAATATAAAAGCAATAATATACAGAAGCACTCATAAGTTATAGCCATTAACATTTCGCGAAAAGAATGTTGCCACAGTTTGTCACAATTTCTTACGTGCACACCTGCAGGTCTGCTTCATGGTTATTGGCAGCGTGTCTTTGTGAAGTAACGTCTGTCATTTGACTACGCCAATCACATTAAGGTTACTGCAACACAACACGACTAAGATATGCGGCTAGAAGCCCAACTCACGTGAGAGTTAAAACATCCTCTCACTAGCTATAAATAGGGACCCCTGTTTTTCGTGAAAATCATCTTGCCCCACATTGATTCGATACCTGACGTGCACATCTGCAGTTCTGCTCCGTGATAAGTGATTGGATATTTTTATTCTCACGAGCCTTGAGATTCTATCAGCAAATCACAGACATGTAATGTTCCGGCAGAAACGTTATTGTAATTGGCTCAATCAAATGACAGCCATAGACACGCTGCCAATGACCATGAAGCAGAACTGCAGATGTGAACGTAAGGCGGTGAAACAAACTGGGGCACAATTCTTGTGGCGAAAAGTTCATGGCCCTAGTCATGAGATACGACTGTATCAGTGAACAGCCAATAAGCAGCTGCTTTATGCTTGAGTTCACAGATATTCTCATAGGTTAA
This sequence comes from Medauroidea extradentata, assembly GCA_003012365.1. Classification (NCBI taxonomy): domain Eukaryota; kingdom Metazoa; phylum Arthropoda; class Insecta; order Phasmatodea; family Phasmatidae; genus Medauroidea; species Medauroidea extradentata. The sequence continues at coordinate 11,716 of PNEQ01099244.1, read as the reverse complement.
CCTACATGTCAGTGAACCCGCATATTTTGTAGGTTCCTGCCTAAAACTAAGGACCCTTTACTTTAACGGAAATGTTTATGCACTGCAGTAGAATGAAAATGGCGGATCGGGGACAGGGGCTGGGGGCTGTGGTTGTGTGGTTTACCTTGACCATTGACCCCAAGGCCTTGACCTTTGACCCCTGTAACCCAACACCACGCCACCATCTTGTTTCCGGCCGCCAACTTGTAATCCGACACCCTAGCCGCCATCTTGAATGACATCACTTTCGAAAATTCCGAAAAAATAAAAAACTACAATTTTTTTTTAATTCTGCCATCTTGTTTCTGGCCACCATCTTGGTATTTCTTCCGAGTCTTCCGAATTTTTTTGATTTCGCATTCCATTCTAACCCTGCACATATTTAATAAATAAATTTAATAAACACAATTCTATACATAATAAATTTTAAAAAGCTATTTAAAAACACTTTATATAAAATTATGTAATTAAAATAATTATATCGGGTATACTTGGCCATGCTCGGGCACCCTCGGAAATATTCAAACATGCTCGGTAACCTTCGGCTCGATCTTGTAGACATTGCTATGCTAATACCGCCATGTAGTTGTTCCCGAGTTGTCTGCTAGAGGCGCTGCTGTCGTCGCCATATTCGAGTTATCGATTATTTAATTATAGTGTTGTACTATATATAAGGTTCACATGCTATGCAGGATACATGTATAATTTATATTATATTTAATTTATATTTAATATTTATAATATTAAAAATGTAAAATCAATCGATATCGTTTATTATTTAATTTCTTGCACCCCATACCCGATCGATTAGCGATCAAATCAAACAATTAATATTTTTTTATTAAATTTGTAATATTACTGTAATGTTGCGAAATAAAATATTTAAACACTGATTGATATTTCTCTAAAGAAAATAAAAAGAGGCCGAGTGTATGACTCTTTATAACTCTTTTATCAATTTAAGCATTTTACAATTACATTCACTTACTTGAATGCGGAGCTGTTGTGGGCCATATGGCAAAGCTAACTAATATAACTAAAAACAATATCATGCTCTACTCTGGTGGCTATACTGAGGGCGTGGCATCTAGTCGTCCAGCAGTAGTTCCTCCTTCTTCTAGTTTTAGAGCAGAAGACCAAATATATGCTCCCAAGGGCGTGCAAGCCACTATAAACTCAAGAAGTGAGTAGAAGGGGAACTTCCCTCCAGGAGTGGCTAAATTATGAGAAGTTACTGCAGGCACCTCATGATTGGCTATGGACCAAGCCCACACATTATGCAGCTATGTCAAGAGTACTGTCGTCGAATGAGCGAAGACCATGTTCTAGGAGAATTCTCCTACACTGTGACCGCACAGCTGGAGAAATGTCGTCAACTGGTGGTAAATGTCAGACCACGAATGGATGTAAATTCCGAGAAGTTGAGGTCCGTAGTCGCGCAACACACTGGGCACTGTCGTGCGTCGTGGACTCTTGGAAAGCAAGGCTTGTCGCCTCGAATGAAATAATATTCACATACTAACACACAAGACATTAAGTCATAAGGCCCTGGGTTCAATGACAGGCAAGGCCTGGGCATTACATCACTTTCTCCTTTGAAAAATATATTTTAAGAAAACAAAAAGAAATCCTAGAAGTGTGGAAGAAGCTAAGCTTCTATGAATCAAAGAAATGTTGAAGAAGCTATGCTTTTATAATTCAACCTGAGCATGTAATCAAGAAGACTCTATAAGCTCACACCAAAAGACAATGTTGTCGATAAACGGAAGTTACATCAGAAGTTCCTGTAGAGCAGTCTCCTTCTTCTTCCTCCTTATTGCAGTTGCCCATTCTTCACGAGAAATGAGATAGCTTTAAAAATCTACACATAAAATTCCCTCAACTTAATATGATTGGGACAACTGCTGTTTAAGTTGACAAGATGAGTGTTCATGGATATACACCAGTATAGAAAGATGCATACCGGATCCATACCGAGTTATCAGGGTAGTAGTGACATAATTTTTCTTGAGACTTAAAATGTAATAGGAGGGCAGGAAGCGTCTGGCACTGTACCACAGCAAGGTAGGGCATGGCAGTACAATATAATAGGTTTTGCGATTGTTCTTTTCAAATCTGTGTTTTTCTTTGCATACATCGGATATATACATAGACTGTGCCTTGTAGGAGTGGACGGCTGTGTACTTCCCTGACTCAGTCCAGCAGCGAGGCCAGATGATACCAGACACTGCACAGTAGAAACATGCGTGTAAGCACGTATGCGAGTCAGGTTGCATCATGCGACGACGACATGCAAAAGTGCTTGCTCTGCAGTTCCCAAACTAACGTCTCGGACAGCGCAACAGTTGCACGTGGGCGGATGTTACCCGACACCATGCAGGTGTGTGCATGAGAAAAATTCATAAAGTCACATATGCTGTGTCATGTGACATCGCACCATATAGCTTCTCTCTAATTTTGACAAGGTCAGAAAACTATATTGCACTCTTGTGTGCGTGTGTACAGCTACCTACATTATACAGTCATGTACTCTTAAATCGAGTATGAGAACTACTTCGATTTTAATTATACTGGATGAATTCGATACTTCAGCCTATCCTGTCAACCATCCATGCTACTCGTCTAAAAACAAAAAGGATTTTAGGCAAATTCAAGGTGAATGTAACAGTGTCTCTATGACTGAGTTTGTAGGACTGCGTGCGAAGATGTATACCTACAGGTGCTGTGAGAATGTATGCAAAAAGGCTAAAGGAAACAAGCAAAATGTATCAAAAAGAAAATTACCTTCCAGGACTACATCAGGGCTCTGAACAGAGAGAATGTTATGCGAGTAACTGTATATAGTATTATATTATGGAAAAAGCAGCTATATTCCAAATGTAGCAACAAACTGACGCTTATTTGGCTAGAACACCAACTATGCATGTGCTAAGATGGAGTAAACACTCTACCATATGGATACACTGATTAAAAGTTAAGTCGTATTCATTTCACAATTTATGTTAAATTTGTCACTGTAGCATACTATTTCTCAAAGAAATGTTCTGAATGTTATTAATGTGTGGAACTTTATCTCTCTCTACTGTGACTTACCTCCTGGCTACACCGAAAAAGTCCGTACAATAATCTGAAACGACATTATCTGGCAAAGTCTAGTAACTAATCCAACACCCTACATTGCTAGTGGACTTCAATGAAGAGAGGTGCGGTACACTACTGGTAGCTACTAGAAGACTACTGCAGAAATCACGAGACTCCTTCAAGACTACATTTTGAAACTGTTCAAGGCACATTACCACACCGAGTAACTGTATAAATGTTAAGAAATTAAACAAAAACTTGTGAAATAGACTCACAGAACAGGCACAGGGGAAAAATATGTATAAATTTTCAGAAGCCTAGAACAAGTAAATATGTAAACCCAAATAGTTAAAAGATTACTTAAAAGTTATACACAGGTTTAAAAAGTAATATAAGCCATCAGTGGGACGGCATGCAAATATCTGAACAGTCTTAGCGATAGAAATCTAACTAAAATATGTGAAGAACTACAGTAGGCGATGGTGATGGGCAGCAACGCGATAGAGACTGGGCTCAAGAAGCTACTTATACTTTGGTATACACAGAAAGAGAAGCTGGGACAGGTTGTGACGTGCCTGGCAATGATGGAGGTATAGAGGGGGAAGTGCAATGACAGTTCAAGGTCATGTGGTGTTGGAAGAGATGCTGGGACAGGTTCTGACATGTGCAGCAGTAATGGTTGGGAAGAGGGGAATGGAGGGGGGAAGTGAGCTGGGACAGGTTGTGACTCGTCTGAAAATGATGGATGTATAGAGGGAAATGTGCTATGGCAGTTCAAGGTCATGTGATGCTGGAAGAGAAGCTGTGACAGGTTACGACAAGTGTTGCAGTAATGGTGGGAAGAGGGAAAAGGAGGGGGAAGTGAGCTGGGACAGGTTCAAACATGTGCTGCAGTTCTGGTGATGGAGAGGGGAAAGGAGGGAGGAGGTGACCTGGGACAGGTTGTGACACATGCGCCAATGCAGTGGAGAAGAAGGGGAAGTGCAATGACAGTTCAAGGTCATGTGATGCGAGAAGAGATGCTGTGACAGATTCTGACACGTGTACCAAGGTAGGAAAGGGATATAGAGGGGAGAGGAGGGGGAAGTGAGCTGGGACAGGTTCAAACACGTGCTGCAGTTCTGGTGTCGGAAAGGGGAAAAGTGGGGGGACATTACTTGAGACAGGTTGTGACACTGCACCAACTATGGCGGCGAAGAGGGGTAAGTGCAATGACAGTTTAAGGTCATGTGATGCAGGAAGAGAAGCTGTAACAGGTTCTGATACGTGTGCTAAGGAAGGAAGGGGACTAGAGGGGAGAGGGGAAGGTACTGTAGAAAACTGCATGGTTGTACAAAACTATAGTCAGTTCCTTGCTGGATGCTGAAGAGCTTGGGTGCTGTTCGTCATGTTTGGGAGCTGTGCAAGTAAGTATCAGAATTAATTACTGAATTTATCGGAAAAGATCGGGTATTGATTCGATGATATAGGATCATGTTATAATTGATTGATTGATTGAATCGTGGGTAATGTAATATTATAAATTTATTATAAAAGATTAATGGTGAGTTGTTCTCCCTTCCTTGGGGGTACACTCAAGTGCCTCACCCTCTGTATTGACACCTCCCCCAAAATTTAACAAAATTATGGCAATCGGGACGAACAACCTGAAAAGGGACATTTGAATGGAGTATTGATTAACGATTTAAATATATTATGGCAATACTGTAAATGCATTTAATGTTTCAAATACTATAACAAATCAACAGTTTACTATTGTACATGTCTGTAGAAAATTATAAAGTACAATCTAAATGTTCAGTTCAAAGAAAACAATGTACCGGTACCGGATTTTTAATCAAAGTTCCACCAATCATTATTAATCCTTGGCAAACCTCTTATTTTAAAATTTTCAGTTTTGCAAAAAGTTACCTGCTGGTGCAGAATAGCCGCACACTATTTTCGCGAAGCAATGACGTGAGGCAAAGTTCACTTCTAGTAGACGTAACAAGTAACAGTCGTTTCTCTTCCTACCTTGTATGCTGGTTTTGATCACGTACTGTAGTAGAGGCCAACCTCTCAGAAGCCTGCTGTTTGACCTGAGGAAGTCTTCCCTTCATGGCGCTCGTTGACCATTGTTAAGTGAATGCCTTGCATGGTAGTCTCGTAGTCCCTCGAAGTTACGCGACGTGCATGCAAATATACCATATAATTTGCATGTAAATTCCGGTTACTGCAATTTCACCGGCATACCAACGCACTCGTTCATTATTGTGGTAACATCTAAAAAACTATATCGCCTTCACTACCATAATTCTGTGAAACGTATTAACCACTCCCCCATTCTCTCTCGAGGCAGTACATCGCACACCACGGACTCTGCGAAACACGTGCATACGTCTCTGTCGGCTTCTACAAGATGGCAGAATTTTTAAAAATTTTGGTATTTTTTTATTTTTTCGGAATTTTCGAAAGCGACGTCATCCAAGATGGCAGCCAGGGAGTCGAAATACAAGATGGCGGCCCGAAACAAGATAGTGGTAGGGTGTCGGGTTACAAGGGTAAGGTAATGGGGTAAAATGTCAAGGTCAACCACACAACCACAATCCCCAGCCCCTGTCCCCGATCTGCCATTTTTATTCTACTCGCCGCTTTGTTTCAACACATTATGTACATGTTCGTACATAATCGTGCTCAATGATTGGATGTTTTAAACTCTCAATGTCTTGGGATTCTACTCGCTCATCACGGACCTGTGGCCTCAATGTAACCTTATTATAAATGCAGCAATCAAATAAGTGACCTATCTATATAAATACACGCTATCAATATCCACGAAGCAGAGATGCAGAAACAAAGTAGAAGAAAAATATTTTCACCAAAGTCAAGGGTCTCTACTAATAAGTGAATGCTAAACGTTGTATTCATTTATAGTTTATTAAAAGTAATTGTTCATTTTGCCTTATATTGCAATCAGCCAAATTCTCTTGATAATTTAAATTTACTTTCGTCTGTTAACAAACGTTTTACCATAACTAAAGTTACTTGATTTTAATTTGTACAGTTTAAAGCGATTTATCATATTGTGGAAATAAAACTCGGAAAACAGAAGATGTGTTGATCAACCCCGATTGAGTACTTACTTCGTAATATTAGGGTAGAAATTACAAATGAGTTGCAAATGTTGCGGAAGTTATAAAGTTTTAAAATATTGCGCAATCGTCCTAATAACATTCTGTTAAACATAAGTTTTATACAAACATAATACGTGAATAAGTAAACAATTATCAATTTTTTTAGAGAGTCTTCAAGTACATCTTTGTTACATTTTGAGTAAACGTTATCTACACTGTAAATTACTGCAGGTAACGAAATTTGTAATTGTTATAGAGAGATAAATTTAAAAAATCTTTAGAGACAAAATAATCCCATAAACATTGAATCGTGTTGTGTCATTAATAGTTTGTAAAAACACTGTTAGTTACACTCGATTTAAAAATAAATCTATGACTGGATGTATTCAAAACATTCACTGAATGTTTACAGCTCTTATTAGTCTTCAGGGCTGTCTGCAAATTACTGACGTTTAGTGACGCATTAACGTAATTTTGATTGGCTCTGTAGTATGCTACACCTCTCCTCGCAGAGTCAAACGACCAATGACCAACGTGCACGTAAGTTGGCCAAAAATATTTTCGCGAAATTCAGTGTCCCTAACAATTACGCGACGCTCAGAAACTATTTGCAGACGAGTAGTAAAGGATCAGTGCGCCAATATTCTCATTGGTATGTATGTGTAATATTCCCTTTATTTTCTGACTGCGACTAGGCTGCAAGCTGTTATGTATTCGCTCGAGATTTCTCATTGGCCAACAACGTCGTGGCATACCGCAGAAATCGATTACAGTCAATAATTTGCAGTCCAGCGGTAGTCACCAATCTCCTGTGAAGAATGTACTTACGTATACCTACCTGTCGTCACAGAAAGCTCATGCCCAACGAACTCTGAGAGTGTACTCGAGTTTATACAGGGAAGTGAAGTCTATTCTGTCACCAAGTAATAGCGCAAATTTCACATGCCTATACTCATTGGTAGAACAACAATTTTATGGCGAAAAGATTTTCGAAACAATTGGCTTCAATTTCTTATGTGCACATCTGCAGCTCTGCTTCATGATCAGTGGTTGGATGTTTTGACTCTCGCTTGTCTTGGTTTTCTACTGACAAATCACAGACGTATGATGTCACAATTGCCTTACTCTGATTGGTGCAATCAAATGAAAGACGTGTCTGAACATAGACACGCTGCCAATAACCATGAAGCATAGCTACCGATGTACACATAAGGCATTGAAACAAATTGGTGCATACAGTTTTTTGCAACGAAATCGTGGCTCTAGTGATTGGCCGAGTGAAATGTGAACACACGAATTGCGTAAAATGACGTGGAACATGAAAATACTGAATTGGAATTTAAAAAGAGGACACTTTCTCGTTTTAAATAATTTACTCTTAGTTATTGTTAGTTAGGGAAAGGAAAATGTTCGCGAAGACGATCGTTGGAAAGTTATATTTCAAACTGGGGTACAGCCTACTAAAGAAAGTTGTACTATTGTAACACGTTCATCAGACATCCTGCAGATATACTAGTAACAATCTTGCGAGGAGGCAAAGACCCATACGTACTAGTCTCGTGGTTACGTGTTAAGTCGCTCAGTAGCCAATCTACAAATCGTGACGCTGTAGCTGACATACACTATAAATAGAGCCCACGATTTTTGGTGAAAAAAATTCTGCAACAGTTTGTTTCAGTGCCTTACGTACACATCTGCAGTTCTGCTTCTTGATTATTGGCAGAATGTGTAACCGCACAGGCTTGGCTCATTTGACTTGTGCCAACAGGAACAAGGTTACTGCGACACCACACGTCTGTGATTTGCGGGTAGAACCCCGAGACGCCGAGAATTTAAAACAGCCAATCACTGACCACGAAGCAGAGCTGTATATGTGTACACAAGGCATTGAAACAAATTGTTGCAGAATTATTTTCACCAAAAATCGTGGGTTCTAACTATAAAACAATTCAGGGTAATTTTACTACAAATGTGTGTGGCAGCAGTGTTTCCACTACTGTTGGTGTAATTTTACTGCACCAACACATGTTCGTGTATTTTTATATCTCATGTTTAAAATACAATATTATTGATATAAAAATAATATACCACGTTTTTAAAACGAATTAATATAACTAGATATGATGGTATATCGCGAAAATATTTTGTGCCAACATGCCCTTGATAACACTGTAGTGTTTTTTGCAACGTATATGATACATCCGGCACAAAGTTTCTGTCTGCAGACCAATAACAGGCAGCAAATATTACAATATCGGGATTCTTATTGGTCTAGTCAAATAGGTTAACAACTCCAAGTACAAGCTACAGCCAGTAATCTTCTAGTGTTGAAACCCAGCAAACAGTCAAGTTTCCAGCGATAAACCATCATCTCTAGGCACAATTTCTCGTATGAAAGTACACGTAATATTGAAAGCGACAAACGTGAGGCTGCAAGGAGTGTTGACAGTATCTGTCGTAGTGCAATAAAATTAATGACACAGGTGAATTACTCTTGTATCTATTATCTATTGAATGCGACCCACTTTTTAGTTCAAAATCTTACAAGTAATTTCAGGCGATAAACTGTTGTATACATTTCAGTACGTTTTAAAATAACGTGGCATTTTTTAAAAATTTAAATAATTATACACGTTTTAATCGTGTGTGTGAAACTGTGTTTTTAATTTAAAACAAGCTACATTTGTACCAAAAAGACAAACAAACATAAACGAAAACGAGTCATCCAGTTCTGGGCTATGTTTAAAATTTCAACTATCTTTCATATCGGGAAGTTAGTTAAACATGTTACATTGATTAAATTTGCTTTGGTAATTATTTCCCACTAATTTTCTTTTTAGACTGCATTGTCATCCAGTTCTGAGCTATGTTTAAAATTTCGATTCTCTAGCTCATCGGGAAGTTAGTTAAAAATCGATTGCAAAATTTGTACACAACGGAAAGTCAAACAAACAGATCAGAGGGTGAGCTTACAAAAACGTACATAAACAAGTACTTCAAGAGTGAAAGCACGAGTTCAATTTTCGTAATTTTGTGATTGATGTGATAAGTAGGGACCCCGATTTTTTGGAGGAAAGATTTGTGCATTAACTTGTTTCAGTGCTGTATATGTATCTCTGCAGTTTTGCTTCATTGTTATTGGCAACGTGCCTTTGTGGAAGGACATTTCGCATTTTCTGCACCAATCAGAAAAAGGTTACTGCGATACCACACAATATTTAGGTATACAGTAGTGAAATAGCGAGCTCAATGACACACGCCTTCGTTTCCCTGGCCAGCAACATGGCGGAAACACCTACCGCCAATCAGCGTAAGGCAGCTGCCCTGCTAGCCGGCATCTAGGCCAATAGAAAATCTGTAGTAACATGCACGAACCAAACATGCACGGGGTTGTTATTAACAGCTCCGGGCAGCCAATAAGCAGCGACGTTCGCTGGTATCAAAAGAGCCGACACATAATTTCACGTCTGTATTACTATTTAGTCTGTGGCGATACCACACGTTTGTGATTTCCAGAACAATCATGAGGCAGAACTATAATTGTGAACGTAAGGAAATGTAACCAATTGTTGCAAAAATTTTTCGTCAAAAACCACTCGCTCTAACACTGAATCAAGTCCCACATTTTGCACGTCTAGATGCAACTTTAGTGGCGTGTACACGTCTACACAGACTAGAGTAGTCCTAGTATCCGTAGCCTGTCAGTTGCAAGTTTAGTGGCGTGTATAGCTCGTTCGGAATAAAATGAGCACTAAAAATTTTACCTTTGAAAAATATCACTAGCCGTTGCTGCATATAATTCAACATTAACTATAGTTACCTTACAGATTGTATGGTTGGCAGCGTAATTACGCAATATAGTTCCGTGTATTGTCCTATTTAAAATCTACAATACTAAAACAAAATCAACCGAAATCGACGTAATTATATTTTATACATATTTAATGACTCTTTTATCAAACTGTATCGATTCATACTTACAGCACATTTTATTTTAAACGCGCAAATATAAAGTCACGTGTCCGGAGAGGTTAGATATTTCCCGGCGTTAGACGTTACGCGCGGAATAATAAGAATTGGCTGAAAATAGAATTTCAGCAGCGCTTTTTTAAGTGCTCACTCTTATTCCGAATGGCCAATACACACCTACACAGACTAGGGCAGTCTTAGTATCCGTAGCCTGTCTGGTGCAACTTTAGTGGCATGTACAAGTCTACACAGACTAGAGCAGTCCTAGTATCCGTAGCCTGTCAGGTGCAAGTTTAGTGGCGTTTACACGCCTACACAGACTAGGGCAGTCCTAGTATCTGTACGTAGCCTGTCAGGTGCAAGTTTAGTGGCGTGTACACGTCTACACAGACTAGAGCAGTCCTAGTGTCTGTACGTAGCCTTTCAGTTGCAAGTTTAGTGGCGTGTACACGCCTACACAGGCTAGGACAGTCCTAATATCCGTAGCGTGTCTGGGTGCAACTTTAGTGGCGTGTACACGTCTACACAGACTAGAGCAGTCCTAGTATCCGTAGCCTGTCAGGTGCAAGTTTAGTGGCGTGTACACGTCTACACAGACTAGAGCAGTCCTAGTATCTGTACGTAGCCTGTCAGGTGCAAGTTTAGTGGCGTGTACACATCTACACAGACTAGAGCAGTCCTAGTATCCGTAGCCTTTCAGTTTCAAGTTTAGTGGCGTGTACACGCCTACACAGGCTAGGACAGTCCTAATATCCGTAGCGTGTCTGGGTGCAACTTTAGTGGCGTGTACACGTCTACACAGACTAGAGCAGTCGTAGTATCCGTAGCCTGTCAGGTGCAAGTTTAGTGGCGTGTACATGCCTACACAGACTAGGGCAGTCCTAGTATCCGTAGCCTGTCAGGTGCAACTTTAGTGGCGTGTACACGTTTACACAGACTAGAGCAGTCGTAGTATCCGTAGCCTGTCAGGTGCAAGTTTAGTGGCGTGTACATGCCTACACAGACTAGGGCAGTCCTAGTATCCGTAGCCTGTCAGGTGCAACTTTAGTGGCGTGTACACGTTTACACAGACTAGAGCAGTCGTAGTATCCGTAGCCTTTCAGTTGCAAGTTTAGTGGCGTGTACACGCCTACACAGACTAGGGCAGTCCTAGTATCCGTAGCCTGTCAGGTGCAACTTTAGTGGCGTGTACACGTTTACACAGACTAGTGCAGTCGTAGTATCCGTAGCCTGTCAGGTGCAAGTTTAGTGGCGTGTACACGTTTACACAGACTAGTGCAGTCGTAGTATCCGTAGCCTTTCAGTTGCAAGTTTAGTGGCGTGTACACGCCTACACAGGCTAGGACAGTCCTAATATCAGTAGCGTGTCTGGGTGCAACTTTAGTGGCGTGTACACGTCTACACAGACTAGAGCAGTCGTAGTATCCGTAGCCTGTCAGGTGCAAGTTTAGTGGCGTGTACATGCCTACACAGACTAGGGCAGTCCTAGTATCCGTAGCCTGTCAGGTGCAACTTTAGTGGCGTGTACACGT
>PNEQ01099243.1:0-15477 GCA_003012365.1 Medauroidea extradentata | reverse complement strand
CCATTTTCAGAGTACAACATGCTGTCAAGAACAGTAACAGGCAGAGTTCCTAAGGAACTACCCAGTCTACTGCCTAAAAGGATCAAGAAGAAAATAAAGGCAACGAAATACAAGGATCTCTTGAGTCTCCTACCCTTTGTACCGCCAGTACATCACATGTTTTACAGGTCATTGCATTATGAGGGAAAACCACAAGTGCGAACCAGGCAGAATGTGAGCAGAGAAGACGAGAACTGCAGTGAAGATGAGGACGCTGGAACAAACTTCGAGAGTGAAAACCTTTATGACAGTGACTCAGAATAAACCTAGGAGGTGAGGATAAGAGAGAAGACCGAGGAAAAGACTTTAAGGCTAAAACATTATGACGGTAAATCACAATGAGTTCAGAGAGACTATTAAAATATGTTTTGGGTCTGATAATTTATGTAATATAATGTTTCTTGTAAAATACATAATATCTTTATATGTATGACTTATATTACTCGCAGTTATTACACATTTTGTTGGAGGCCAAGGGGTACAAGTGATGCACTTTATCACAAAATGGCTGACATAACCACATCTGTCAATACACATGCTAACATAGTTGGTTACCCTAATAGATATAGCACTAATGAGTGAAAATATGTTAATTTCATTGATGAAGATTATGTCTTCATTTAATTACTTCACTTTAACTTTGAACCTCATTTTCTTCAAAACTTGTTTCAGTCACTTGTACCCCTTGGCTTCTCAGCCCTTCAATTAATAAATAAAGAAATATCGTATGGGGGATACACCCTAGGGCGGGGATAGCTCCAAACTGGATGATGGCAAAGAGATAGATTTAGTTCCTTCCAGTGCAGGAGCATGAGTGTGGATTTCAGCCGAGTGAGGTTTTGTCCACCATGTTGTGACGTCACGGCCCCGGCCGCCATGTTGGGTGACCTCGACCTTTAACCGTGACCTTGACCTTGAGTGTCATTTTACAGATATTTCGAAAATTTCAAAAAAATTTTTAAAAAATTCAAAAATTCAAAAATTTCAAAAAAATTACGAAAAAAATATTACCTCCATCTTGTTTCCGCTTGCCATCTCGTTTCCGGCCGCCATCTTGGTGTTTCTTCCAAAAATTTTTCGATTTCACATTCCATTATAACACTGCGTGTATTTAATAAATAATATTTTAATAAAATTATTTTTAATAAAATTATTTTTAGTAAAAATTTATTAAAAGAACTTTTTACATAAAAATTATTTAATCAAATTAACTACCGACACGTCTTACCCGGACGAGCTCCATCGACACACTGACGCCCCTCACCACTTTTTACATGTATATATTAACTTATTCCCCTCCCCCTACCAATACCCATTCCTTTAATTTAATTGGCTGTTAGTCACGTGATGAATTTTCCCCCCTCCGGCCCCTACTTTTCCCTCTCACCGTCACTCGTGTTATAACCGTCTAAAACTACTACACCCCCTCCACCCCCCTCTGCCAACTTTACCAACACTTTCTTACACATCGACTAAACATTATTTCTTTTATAATTCTCACTACACAGCATGTCACCAGTGTCTTCACATAGCAGCTAGATGACCGTAAGTAGTAACAACCATCGATTGAGACTACGTATTGATAATCAATTTTTAAATTATCGGTTTTTTTAACATTGTAACTATAATTTCAAAAACTTTATTTGAATACCATTAATGAATACTACTTAAACATGACTTATTTCTTAGCTATATCCAATCAATTCCCAATAAAATCTATCAATTATTAAAAAACTTTTTTATAAATATTTTTATTATACCTACAAGGACTTTACGTCCTACAGAACTTCGTCATCTACACTCACACTCCTACCAAATTAGCTATATTTATTTAAATTTCCGATAAAATCAATCATTCGTTTTGAAAACATAATATTTTTTAGGACAGTTACATATGCAAGACTCTTCGACTACTTTCAAACATGGTGTACACCGCCTCATCAAAGAAATTGATGTACAATTTTATATTCATACTACTTATGCTAAACACACCACTCCTACGCCCTCGCACCTTTGGAGTATATAAAGGAATATGGGTGCTCGTGGCTGAAATAATAACAATAAATGTATCCTAGTAGCGTACATTGAGCGTTTTACTGACTACAGGGTAACAATATGGTATTGAGTATCGAAAGGGACTTACGAAAGATTCTTAACTCACGCAGACGAGTTTTTATGGGATGTTTAGTGATAATTAAACGACTCAGACCATCACCAGCTTTGTACAAACGAAACAGAGCTCTCGTAACTGCACAAAGTGACTAGCCGTCCTATGTTCGCAGAACAGTTTATGTTATACGATATCAACTTGCCTACAGCATGATACAGCTATACTCGATTGTGCTCCATGGTTATTAGCCTTTCGCGTATGTGAGTTAGAACAGCTTACATAGTCGTAGCTAACTCCTGATGTTGTCATATTTTAATGGGATTTAAAGTAACTCGACCAATAAAGAAAATGTAATCTTACACTAATACAGATTGGTGTGATATAATATTGACGAAGAAACGATGACTTCTCGTGATGAACGGTGACTAGTGAGTGAATGAGAGACTTTGGTCAACGCTCAACGACGTTTATGAATCAACGTTGGAATGTAAGGGTGGCGGAAAACGGGAGATCTCTGAGAAACCCCCCGATCAACTGCTTCGTCTGGCACAATGTATGCATGCGAAAATCCGTGGACCGAACCCAGATCGCCTTGGTGGGAGGTGAGAGATCTGAACCCTCGGCCACCGTGGCCTCCTAACGACGACTAGCAGAATTATGTTATGATTACACCCTATCACCCGTGCTGTTAACGACATTGGCTTCGTTGCTATCCAGCTTCTAGCTTGGTGCGTGAGAATCATCGAAATAGCTAGCATAGAATAAATGGAGGTATTTAAGCACTGATTATGTAAAAAGGAGATCAGTTAGTTGATAGACGTGCTGGAAAGCAGATCGACATCTTCATTTATAGGTACTTATTGTGTAAAACTCTACCGTTAAGAAGATGGTATCGGAGATCGAAGACTTGACATCTGTATCAGTGGCGACCATTCAGCCGGAAGTGTTCTCTGGTAATCATATGCATACTTCTCCGAAACAGTGTTGCTACTGTGGGAATTCATTTAGTACATACTCGAATGCTCGTCGCCATGAGCAAAGTCACTGTATGTAAAGTGTATCGTACAAGACTTACCTGTGTGATAACTGTGACGAAGTGTTTACTCGCAATGATATCTTGACTAGACAAAAAAAAAAACATGCAAAGGAAAGGTTTCTCGTTCATCGGAGCATGAATGCAAGTACTGCGGTAAACTCTTTTCTAAACTGAGGTAGCTGTTCTGATATGAAAAAAGGCCAGTGATACGAGATTGGATGATGGTATATGCATGGCTGCGTGATGTCGTGTATATGAAACTGCTCGCTAAGCAGAGACAACGTCATACACGCGTATATGTACTGCAGAAGAGTGTAATGATCAGTTCGGACAGGTTCTGGCAGGACTGTTGGAGAGTGAAGGTAGAGTTGTGAGGGGGTATTCGATGGTAGGTGCGAGGGTGTAGGGGTGGTGTGTTTAGCATAAGTAGTATGAATATAAAATTGTACATCAGTTTCTTTGATGTGGTGGTGTACATCATGTTTAAAAATAGTCGAAGAGTCTTGCATATGTAACTGTCCTAAAAATATTATGTTTTCAAAACGAATGATTGATTTTATCGGAAATTTAAATAAATATAGCTAATTTGGTAGGAGTGTGAGTGTAGATGACGAAGTTCTGTAGGACGTAAAGTCCTTGTAGGTTTTAATAATTGATAGGTTTTATTGGGAATTGATTGGATATAGCTAAGAAATAAGTCATGTTTAAGTAGTATTCAATAATGGTATTCAAATAAAGTTTTTGAAATTATAGTTACAATGTTAAAAAAACCGATAATTTTAAAATTGATTATCAATACGTAGTCTCAATCGATGGTTGTTACTACTTACGGTCATCTAGCTGCTATGTGAAGACACTGGTGACATGCTGTGTAGTGAGAATTATAAAGGAAATAATGTTTAGTCGATGTGTAAGAAAGTGTTGGTAAAGTTGGGAGAGGGGGGTGGAGAGGTGTAGTAGTTTGAGCCGGTTATAACACGAGTGACGGTGTGAGGGAAAAGTAGGGGAGGAGGGGGGAAAATTCATCACGTGACTAACAACCAATTAAATTAAAGGAATGGGTATTGGTAGGGGGAGGGGGGACAAGTTAATATATACATGTAAAAAGTGGTGGGGGGCGTCAGTGTGTCGATGGAGCTCGTCCGGGTAAGACGTGTCGGTAGTATATTAAATTAAATAATTTTTATATGAAAAGATTTTTAAATTTGGTTTTTATTAAAAAGTATTTTATTAAAAATAATTTTATTAAAATTTTATTTATTAAATACGTGCGGGGTTATAATGGAATGTGAAATCGAAATTTTTTTGGAAGAAACACCAAGATGGCAGCCGGAAACAAGATGGCGAGTGGAAACAGGATGGAGGTAATATTTTTTTCGGAATTTTTTCGGAATTTTTTGAAATTTTTAAATATTTAATTTTTTTTTTGAATTTTTTTTTTAATTTTTGAAATTGTGGAAAATTTTGGTAATATGACACTCAAGGTCAAGGTCACGGTTAACTGTCAAGGTCATCCAACATGGTGGCCGGGGCCGTGACGTCACAACATGGCGGACAAATCCACACTCGGCTGAAATCCACACTCCGGCTCCTGCACTGGGAGGAACTAAATCTATCTATTATGGCATTCTGATTTTGGGCCCATAGGCTGCAATTATCTCTGCATTGTGACTGCACCAGTTTTTCGGAAGTAGGAATCGTGTCGGACGATGTCGCAGGTCGGTAGGATTTCTTAGAGAACTCCCGATTTTCCCACCCTTTTATTTCGGCAACGCTCCCTCGTAGGGTCTAATTCCATTATCACAATGCAGAGATGATGATAGCCTACAGGCCCACAATCAGAATGCCATCAACCAGTTCGGATTTATCCCCGCACTAGGGTGCATCATCGGTACGATTTTCTTAATTTTTTTTATTTATTAGCGAAATATATACATGGCATACTGATATATTTTCAGAATGTACTAAAGAAAGTTCCGTTGTTTATGAATTTCGCGGACTTATGTCGTCAAAATAATAGCGTTTTGTAAATTTTTCTAAACCAAATTTGTTGCCAAATTAACCGAGTCGTGCAAAGGCATGTTTTTGATTTTAAGCTTATGTAACTTCATTCTGCGACAAACTTCAATAATTGCATCACCGGGTGCATTTTCCTGAGAGCTTGGTACAATTCCAATTCTTAGCAGATGTAGCACATTTTGCCTACATACCTGGCAAGGAACATTTGTGTCCGTTTTTCCGGTAAATGATGCTTTCTAAGCATTTGCGACAAGTGGACCTTTTTTGTTCCTTACGGTGTACTGCCCGAAAAGCCAACATGTAATGTTCACAAAACGTAACGCCAACGTAATTATGTGCGATGTAAAGGAGGTAATCCTTATTATTGTCAAGAAATTGGAAAGTTAGAATGCTGAAATTTTTAAATGTTTAAGAGCTCAATAATACTTAACACCGCCCAAAGAATCGTAATTTAACACCTAACCATTTTTTATATTTTGACAAAATACGATTTTCAAACTCGATTTTCAAGGGCTTATTCCGTCTTTAATAATAATTTTTCTTGAAAGTGTACTACATAATGTCTACTTCATTTTTCATGAGGAATCATCTCCCGGAGTTTGAACTATTGATTTCCTTACATCCTGTATAGAATGGGTAATGAGGCCTCGTTGTAGTTGTCAGAATCACATAAGTAGATCAGAGAATGGTTACATCACTAAAGGACCAACAAGGCCTTCAACCATGTCCAAATGTTACATTTACTAGAGTAGAATGTACAGCTTTCATGGTTAAATGTTGACCTTGTAACACAAAGACTATGTGACAGTCAAGTCAAATAAATTCTATATATAGTTGATACATTGTAACCAGCCAGGCAATGTGTGCTGTAAAGACTGCACAGTACTAAACAAGGTTGTAATGTTTCACTGCCTCTAGGTTGTACTACATCTTGATTGGTGGCACCTGCTATTTCAAACACATTGTTTTATTCCTCATATATATAATAATAGTGCCTCCATTTAACCTTTACTTTCCATCCTTGTGTCCTTGCATCGCAACCAATGCAGCACTTACGAGAGATATTGCGAGCTCTATAGAGCTGAAAAGACATTCTTGTCATGCTACCATTTACCTTTCCATCGTCTTCATAGTTTTCTTCCATTGCTAACAAATACCACCCACAAAAAATCGCTTTGGTACGGACCTGACATTATCAACGTTCCACCATTTACCCATCCTTCACCATACTTGAGTCTCTATATTGCTAACAAAAAACATCTACATGTTACATTATTATGATACTACCCTAACATACTTTCGGTGCCAACAATCACACTTACTTATGCTTAATTGTGGTCTTAGATTGTTACCAAATATGTACCTACAGGTGACATTTATGTGGTGTTGCTTTATCGTTTTCACAATTCCACTATTTACCTGCTTTCTCTTTTCTTGTCATCTGAGCCGTTCCACCATTTACCCTTTCTTCTCCATTATTGTGTTCTTCCTATGTTACCAAAACATTACCTACAAAATAATTCATTCTTGTGATGCCCTGCCATCTTCACCATTCCACAATTTAACTTTCCTTCTCCTTCCTTGCGTTCATCCATTATTACCGAAACATCACATATAAGAAACATTACTATTGTGATGCCCTGTCATCTTTATCATTCCATAATTTACCCTTCCTTTTTCTTTCATGTTGTGTCCTTCCACTGTTATCAAACAGTACGTACATAAGAAGTTACAGTGGTGCTACCCTGACATCTTCACAATTCCACGATTCACATTTCCTTCTCCTTTCTCGTGTCCTTTCAATGTTACCAAAACAGTACATACACGAAATTGTATTTTGTGCTGCCTTGTCACCTTCACAGTTCACAATTTACCCTTCCTTCTCCTTTGTTGTTTTCTTCGATTGATACCAAGACATAATTATGGTGCTGCTCGGACATGTTCAGCATTCCATCGCGTACCCTTTCATCTCCGTTCTTGTGTCAGATCATAGTTAACAAAACAGCACACACAATAACATACTTCTGGTGCTGCCAAGACACCTTCATCATTTCATAATTTACTTTTCCTTCCATTCATTCTGTCCTTACATTGCTACCAAATATCACCTACACAAGACATAATTCTGATGCTGTCCTGACATCTAGACCAATCCAATATTTACCCTTCCATCTCTTATCTTGTGTCAGACTATTGTTATTGTGATTGAGTCATCTCACCATTCCAACATGTGCCCTTTCTTCTCCGTTCTTGTGTATTCTATTGTTATCAAAACAGCACTAATAAGAGACATTACTATGGTGTTTCCCTATCTTCTTTAACATTCCACCACTTCCACATCCTTCTACTTGTGTCCTTCGATTGTTACCAAAACAAAAACTAATTCATCATTCCACCATTTCCCCTTTCCTTCTCCTTTGTTGTGTCCTTAATTGTTACCAAAAATAGCACGTACAAGAGACATAATTTTGCTTCCCTGACATGTTCATCACTCCAACGTTTACATTTCCTTCTACTTCTTTGTGTCCTTCCACTAGTACACAAACAGAACCTATAGGAGACATTACTATGGTATTTCTTTGACTTCTTTACTATTCTACAATTTACCCTGTCGTTTTCCTTCTTGTATCCTTCCACAGTTACTAAAACAGCAGGCAAAAGAATCATTTCTATGGTGCTGCCTTGTTAACTACACTTTCCCACCATTTATCCTTTATTATCTTTCCTTGTATCGTTCTGTTGTTACAAAAGCATCTACAGGAGACTTTACTATAATGCTGCCCTGATATTCTCACCATTGCACCATTTGCTCTCCTTTCCTTTTTTGGGTCCACCTATTTTTCTTTCAAAACCGTACCTACAAGTGACATTGCAATGGTGCTGCCCTGAAATCTTCACCATTCCACCATTTACCCTTCCTTTTCATCTCTTGTATCCTATTATTTCGAAAAAAAGTACCTGCAAGTGATATTAATATGGTGTTGCCCAGACATATTCACAATTTAACCATTTACCCTTAATTTTCATTTTTCATGTCCTCCCATTGCAAATAAATAGCACCAATAAGACACATTAATCCAGTGCTGCCATTACATTGTCAATGTGCCATCATTTACTCTTCTGTCTTCTTCCTTGTGTCATTTCATTGTTACATAACAGGACATACAAGATATATTGCTACTGTGTTGCACTGACGTCGTCACAGTGCCACCATTTTACTTCCTTCTACTTCTTCATGCCCTTTCGTTGTTACAATGCAAATACGACTAACTGGGCCTATCATGTATAAGTTACAAACGGCCGCTTCATACTTTCAAAAATGAAGAATGTCATAAAATTGTAAAAGCAAACCAACCCCTATTTCAAAATTAAATGCACGACTAATATATTATACATGATTACATACAAGTCTATAAAACGGCGAGAAATTTTCATTTGACTATATAAGTTTAATAATATCTAGTGTACCCGACCTACCCTTCCCCATAATCTGACTTACAGCTCTCACCTAGAATTTTCTTCCCTAAAGCCGGATTCACACGTCCACAGATCTTCCAGAACATTCAGAACAGACAGTACAGATGACCGTTCATGCGTATACAGATCTTCGGTGTACCCATGATTCAGTTCGTTGTTTATACTTTGTTGTGTTTACATGTGAAGAAATGCTTTGCTTTTGTGGGCGTGGTATTTTATGGAATATTTTAACTTTCAGCACAAGAGATCTTTATGCAGCTATTAACTAAATCATCTTGCGTTTTATTTTTTGCGTGATAATTACATAAATCGTAATCTAATACGGCATAATTTTGGGGTAATTATTGGAGTAGTGCAAATAAGAAGTGACAAATGTTTTTACCGACTTCAATTAAATTTATACTTGCGTGTCTTATCAAATAATGGTGATAGAGACGGGACTGAATATTTTCGACAAGTTTCTTTGTGTTTAAAAGCAAACAAATATCTTCCGAAAAGAAGACACTCAAAGCGAAATTTCTAGTGTATCGGCAAACTGAAGAAGCCTACATACAAAAGTCTGCACCAGCAGTTTTATATCAGGTAAGTCATGTACTTTTTTTCTTTTGGTTAGGTATTTGACTGTTGCGGAAGCAAGCTTTTTTTTTTTAGAAGAAAATGAACTTTACAGAGTAGTGTTAAGAATCGACACAAACAGATCAGTCCTGAAATTCACTAGCCTAATTTTGTGAGTGCCTACATTAGTCCAGTCGTAGTGGGAAGATAAAAATCTAGTAATGAGTAAGCATACCTAAAAAATTAAAAATAGTTTTTAAAATTTGTCAAAGAAAGGAAACTTAATATAACTGAAGGAGGCAGAAAAATTTTAAAATTGTGTTGACGTTGTAAGTTACTGGTTTATTAGTTCAGTTATGTTAGTGTTTCAAAGACAACTATAGTAAGTAGAAGGATAGGAACAACAATGGGTAGCAGGTTGGGTGAAGGATAAATGTAGAAGACAAGGGCAGGCTGGTGAGGATGAAGGGAACATTTGGCCATCAGTGATGTTGAAGGAACTGGAGTGGAACTGATTGTTCGAAAGGAGAGGAGTGGTAAAGCTGGACAGGATGTACAGAGTGGTGAACTGAGAGGGAGGTTAGGGTATATTAGGCTGCCTATTAACTAAGGTAGAGTATAGGAAAATAGGGAATAATAGTGAAAAGGTTCAGAGCAGAACAGAGCGGGTACGCAGTCTATGCTTAGGTTGGTGAGGGAGTGGAATTTGCTGTAGGAGTGGCAAGTGAGGGTGGTTAGATGGTAAAGGAGGGGATTGGTAGGTGGTTTGATGTGTTCACAGCTTTTGTCAGCTAAAATAAATGTTATTATTTTTGTAACACATTAAAACAATGTTGTGTACTGTTTTACTAAGATAATTTTTAACTGTTTCAGGAAAACCACTGTCAGAGTATTTCCCATACTCTTATGGCGTACCGTTTGGTTTACAAGACAACAACAAGTATTATTTCTTTGTAGAAGTATAAGAGGATGGTGACCAGAGACTCATCAACTATGCTACCGCTGTCAAAGACTAGTCCTGAACTGCAGCTTCCTGAAGATGGCGTCACCAGTTGTCATGGAATTGTAGGAGTATGTGGTGAACAAGGTTGTGTGCAAAGTGCTCAGACTGATTCTGTGAAGTTGTACAAGATTAGTTAAGTGAGTGGAATATGGTGAAGATGGCTGTGTTTGTACCACTGCATTATAAGTTATCATCGAAGTGTAGCACATAAGTAGGCCTCAGTACTTAGTTTAGCTTATGTTCCAATGTATTTTTTTTTTATTTTGCTTAAAGATACAAGTCAAGTTTTGTGTCGCTTGAATGAGTCTGCATTTCGAAGGGTGGATTTTTCCAACTTGTTACAGGAATAAAAAACTCGTAAGTTAATCCTTGGAAAAAATGCATATGTTACTAGATTTTTGTCTTCATTACCTAGCAGTTTTCATTACTGAGTAAATAAATTTGACACATATAAAAATATATTGTGTTGCTGGTTTTATAGAAATATTTGAGCATATAAGCTATCATGTGATAAAATAAACATTAAATTATTAAGAACTGCTCATCGTCTTTGAAGTTTTTGTATATTCTGACATGGGCTACTGATTTTAATATGCCTGAACTGTACTTTTACAAATTGTTTTTCAATAAATACTTTAAAATTTATCTCCTTCGATTGTGAAATTGTGTTATTTTTTTAGACAAAAAACAATGTGAGATTATTGTTCATCTAAGTAGGTCAATGTTGTGGAGCCGAGAGACACTGAACCACTGTTTTCAAGCCAAGAGCTGTAGCTCCAACGTTGTTTTTCGTTTTGTGTTAAGGAAAAATGTCTGTAAGTTACTGTTGTTGATGTGTGTGTCTCTTCTGCAATAATATTCAGTAAATAGGTAACCTAATACTGTATAGGTATTGTGTGCTGTTTTTCTAAGAAAAACTTTCTCATCTGGCTTCTGCCAATCCAAAAGGTCAGAAATGTGAATTTCTCTGACATTATAAGTTCTTAGAATTTTAACACTGTTCGTCCCATTACACTGCCAATTTACGTTAACAAGAGTTTTAGTAAAAAAACTGGGTTTGTGTAAAGTATATTATGTGATCGTTACTGAAAACTGCATCATCACAGTTACTATGCGTGAATAGTAAAGAATGCAAAAAAATGTTAATTAAAATTTGTGTGTCTGAACTTGGGGTGCTTACTGTAGCCTTAGGAAATGTGTAACTAGCACACACTTTGTATAGGCGTGCAAAAGTAAATAATTGCAGTGTTCCATTGAAAGTAGTATCAAAAATAATTTAAATACGCACATTCAGCTATCTAACAAGCATAATTGCCAAGTGTATAGTGCAGCAGAAGACTGTCAAACCAAGATTTATGAGGCATATGTATTCTTGCTCACATATGATGCTTGTGCTACTGTGTTACGAAATAGGTTCTGTTATCCTTCAGTTTGAATTACAGTGTAAACTGTTTATGAGCTATGTGCACGTGTTGATTAAAATAAATTTGACTAATTTTCAAACCATTCAATTCAATAATCCTGACACGTAAGTTAATGCCTACAAATTAAAAAAAAATTAAATTCTGTTGAAATCATTAACTTCATTGATGCATTCAGTGGTCCACTGTAACGTTCTTCTCATATAAATGTTGTTTCCTAGTTGATGCTCACTGGAACACATACAGTACCTAGTATTACTGCACACACCTTGCGAGTACAGCTGTCTATCCGGTGAGTGTAGATATGGTAATTTTTTCCTTCTGTGACGGTTACAAAATAACAGGTAATTGCAATACTGCTGCAAGGGAAAATTTAAAACTTTAGATCAATGTTTGGCTAATGTTTTTTAATGATTACAATTTGTTGCAGATTTCAGAGTTTTAACTTTGTACCTTCCATACACGTAGTTGAAAAGTTATATAAGAACTTATATTTTTGCAACTTTGTAGAGAATTATAGTGTGTGCAGAGGGAAACTGAGTAAGGTAAACAGTCTATTCTTTGGAAGTATTTGATGTATTGGATTTGACTGGTTGAGTTGGTAACAGTGAACAGACTATGTATGTACCTATGGTTGTGCTGCAAAGTGGGCACTGAACTGTGAGATAAAGGAAAAATTGTACTGTAAATAGGGTGAATAGAAACAACTTTAGAGCAAAATGTTAGGTCACGAAGAGAACTTAAACTGTAGCAAAATTTTATTCGAGAAAAAAATTGTGAGCTAGGATCTTGTTTTTAATTTTTTTTCTATTCACCTAGTTTTGCGGTACTGCATTATGGTACAGCCAATGCTGAAACATGTGGCAGCAGAGTGTGAGCTGTATGTGAAAGTGTATATGCAAAGAAGCTCAGCAAAATGTTGAATGGTATGTGGTGGGGTACACAGGGGCAGGTAGAGAAGAAGAAGGTAACTATACACTATCTGTAATGATGATGGAACTGAAATGGAGCGCATTGACGGACATACTGAGAACTAAAAACAGTTGAGGATGTAAACAGTTAGCAGGGTTGTTAAAGGATCTGGTTCAGGCAGTTGATGAGGAGAACCAGGCGTATGCCTGCTTTATAGATTTCGAGAAGACCTCTGACAAAGTTCCCTGTGGAATCTTGATGAGAAAAGTGTCATTACTGCTGGATGACAAGTGGGTGGTTGACTGGATTGAAGACTTTCTCAGGGGACCCTCTGCTATCTACCAGGATTGTAGATAAAATAAGACTGTTTGCAGATGACTGTGTACTATATACAGAGGTAGGCAGTGGAAACAACATGCAGGAGGACATCGATAGGTTGTGGTCTTGGAGGAGATCAGAATGAAGGTTCATGTATGTAAAACCTAGTTGGTGAGATTTACTAGGAAGAGAGTGGTGAGTAGAGAGGTATACAGATGGGATGGGTAGAGGTAGCCACAGAATATATAAGTATCTAGGGGTGATTGTACAGGCTGATCTAAGGTGGACAGAGTGATTAAGAAGAGTTTTTGGATTGCTCGTTAGTGATGAGGTGATGGGAAAGACATATTGCACGATAGTCCGTCCAGTATTGGAATATGCTACCACGGAGTATGTAGAGGTACAGGAGCTAGAGAAGGACAGTGAGGTGGGTGATAAATGGGAGAGGCAGGGTCAGTCTGGTGAGGAGGAAAGGAACTTTAGGCCTAGGGTGAAGAACGGGGAGGGAAGATGGGGCAGTTTGGCCTGCAAACTAAGGGAAAATGTAGCAAAAGTAGAAAATTCAGAGGGTGTGAAGAATGGAGAGAAGTTGACAGTCAATGCTGGTGAGAGAGTGGAATGTACTGTGGGAAGAGTTTGTGGCTGTGAGAGAGGAGGTTGGAACGTTTAGGAGGGGACTGAGGGATTGATGCTGTGAGGATGTGGAGGAGTCTGATCACCACCGGGCTATAGCCCAATTGGGAAGCTGGGAAGTAAGTAATAGGATCAGATGAACTTGCCACTGGGTGGTTACAGAAGTGTTATTGAAGTTATTATTAGTTATGTTGTTTAATTTCTCTTCCCCATTCCATATTTGGCTGAATTATGCATGTATGTTATTGCTTTATGCTGTCACCTGTACATAACTGAGAAGCATTGAGTTTGCAGAAACATTTTAATTACCTGTATACAAAAAGACAATTTGTGATATTAGGCCAGACAGTTTAAGATTTTTTTCACAGGAAATGTAGGTTAACATTTATTTTGCACGACTAAATAAAGTTGTACGACAGAAAACAGACCGATCCGCTACATTCTGAACATTGCTTTAATAACTACAGTAGAGACATTGCACATCTCCGACACCATCAAAATACGCCGCAAATGATTGAGGAGACGATATGAAAACCTACACAATGCTCACGAACATTACATGAGTGCACTGATTAACTTTTCGAGCGCATGTTTACAAATTAAAACTACGAGTGACTCGCACAGAAGCGGAATGTATCTAATCGAACTTTTAATTGTGTGCATGATGCCTGAAAATATTACTCGTTTCCTTTAGTTTATTGCTGACATGTTACACGTTGTAATAACTACACGAACTTATAACGAGGAACATAAATTAATTTAACACGAGTCAATAAATCGTCGCTATTACACACTGAACCATCAACAAGTTGAATTCTGGGCAATATCTGCATTGTCCGCAAACAGAAAAGTCGGTATGAGCTCAACTTTTTCTCTACAGCTCGTCCGGAAAAAATCAAGCCTTCTGAATGGCTGTTCGATTTTGGATAGTCCGGATCTGCATGTACAGTAAACGTGTGAATCCGGCTTTGGCTACGCCTATGTTCTGTGTTATTATATAGCTCCAGTGGAGTGCATGACCTAAGTGTGTCTCAGTGCTGAGCCACATACATAAGCCTACAAGGGAGAGATTTCGTGCATGGTGGCATACATCGTAGCAGAGAGAGATTGGACAGACATGGCCGCCATTGTTGGCATGCCTTTCTCTCTAAGTGTACCTTTAGCTAAGCTATAAGTACCAAGAGAGACGGGAATATTGGCATTGGCACTGTAAAACACTCTCGACAAATACTAACGTATCCTCCCAGCAGTTATATGCAGCAAAAAATTGCTTTTGCATTAGATTAGTTGTAAAAAAATATTATTAGGGGTGGCGTTTGTTATGAATTTTATTTGCTTTTCTGGAGTTTAGGTGAATGTAATGGCTTTAACCAAGAAATGTGGGCAAGCCCTCACATTGGCCTCTGCACCGCAGCAAGTATCCCCCAGCTGGAGCTCAAAATATCCAGCCTAGATATGTTGAGGAGGAGAAGAGGTACCGGAGCTCAAGATATCCATCCTACATATGTTGGTGAGGGGAAAAGGTGCCAGATATAATATATACATTCTAGGTAAGTTGGGGTTGGAGAAGAGATGCAAGAGCTAAAGATATCCATCATAGATATGTTGCGGAGGAGAAGAGATGACTGAGCTCAAGATATCCATCTTAGGTATGATAGTAAGGGGAAGTGGCGCCGGAGCTCAATATATCCATCCTAGGTATGTTGGGTAGGAGAAGTGGTGCTGGAGCTCAAGATATCCAACCTAGGTATGTTGGGGATGAGAAGAGGTTCCAGAGCTCAATATATCCTTCCTATGTATGTTGGTGAGGGGAAGAGGTGACTGAGCTCAAGATATCCATCCTAGGTATGTTGGGGAGGAGAAGTGGTGTTGGAGCTCAAGATATCCAACCTAGGTATGTTCGGGATGAGAAGAGGTTCCAGAGCTCAATATATCCTTCCTATGTATGTGGGTG
>PNEQ01099242.1:0-15457 GCA_003012365.1 Medauroidea extradentata | reverse complement strand
AGGTGCGGTGCGGAGTTATTAAAGTTTAACGTAATATTTCAAGTCTGTTCACAATACATCATGGGAATCCATGCCATCGCACACAACTACCAGGTAACCTCCATTAAACTATAGTTATGCACTAGGCGAAAGTATGTCCATGGAAATTTCCACTCGGGAAAAATACTGCATCGTAACCAGAAACGTTAACTGCCGCTGATGTCAGGTTGACACCGTCACAATATTTTACAATCTGTGCTAGTAAAAGTATGGTAATTTTACAAGGTAATGTGTTTATATATATATATATATATATATATATATATATATATATATATATATATATATATATGTGTGTGTGTGTGTGTTTGTGTGAATGCATATATACACGCACATAAATATCACTACATGCTATTTTAACTTACACATACAGTAAATTTCCAAGACTCATATGTAGGATAGTTTGCAAATAATTTTATCATTGTGCTGTTAAAGAAAGGTAATTTTAAAAAGCCAATGTAAAACTGTAGACATATAAAACTATATTTAACTTTCTGGACACAAATGTTATGTATGTTTAAATATATTACAATTTTGGTACAAGTGCTGTAAGCTTCTTTACAGCATATGTATGCCAAAGTTTTATGATGAATTTTTGGTGTCATACTATTTTAGTAGCTAGGTATATTTCTTACAACGGCAATTAACATACTGCCAAGCAAAAATATTTTGATAGCATGTTAAATGATGAAGTATTAAAAGTACATCATATTTTAAAGTGTTGCAGGGTGATTCTAGCTATAACTCCACAGTTTGGTTACATTACCCTGAATATGTGTTGGTAGCATGTTAAATTAAAACTATTTCAAGCACTAATATAAGTGGTGCCTGGTGGTTCTAGCTAGAATGTGCACGATTACACTCCATATACAGGGTACATTTACCTAAAAAAATGTGTTGATAGCATGTTTAATGATAAAATATTGCAAGTGCATTATATTTTAAAGCGGTGCAATGCGATTCTAGATTGTACATGTATGATTACACTCCACAGGCA
This sequence comes from Medauroidea extradentata, assembly GCA_003012365.1. Classification (NCBI taxonomy): domain Eukaryota; kingdom Metazoa; phylum Arthropoda; class Insecta; order Phasmatodea; family Phasmatidae; genus Medauroidea; species Medauroidea extradentata. Next base: position 14,421 of record PNEQ01099242.1, on the reverse strand, counting down.
GTTTACATGAGGCGTACCAAGGAAATGTGTTAGTATCAAGTTAAATGTAACAATATTGCAAGTAAGTTACATAATATTTTCGAGTGGTGCAAGATATTCATGTTAATATATTTCTGATAACACTCTACTGTTAGGTCATATTACACTGAAAAGTTGTATGTTAATTGTCAAAATATTGCAAGTTTTATATTTTGAAGTGGTGTAGGGTGACTCATCCTAAGACATTAATAATTACACTTTACAGATAGCTTACCTTACCCTCACAGGAAGTAGATAGCATGTTAAATGCAGAAACAGTGCGATAATATATTTTTGTAGGTCATGTCGCTCTACTGTTAATGCATATATTTACAGATGCCAATTATCTTTAATTTACCTATAATTGAACAATTCTGTTAATTTTGAAACCTTTATTTTTAAGTGATGGAAAATATATAGTCTTAGTTTCGTATTCGATTCAGTTTTTTTTTTTTTAATGTTGAAGGCTATTGTTACGCTTTTAGTACTTGATACTCCTTTTTATTTGCTTAGTGATGGTTGAGTATTTCCGTTAAACGTACAGTTTATTATAAATTATATAATTTGGGAATCTGATAATATAAGCGAGACTCGCAGTCTAAATATCAGGTACGGCTTTAATTTACAATATATACAACTATATCATTACAATTACGATGTTCTTTACGGAGGGAGGCAAGAATAGTTAGAGACATTTATGATTACTTATGAGCCACTCTATTTAGATACGACGATGACAGTCCCACCTTGTTAATGATGCCGAGGCTGATGTAAGGAAACGTCCACGGTGTTCGGCACGTCGTAGATCTGGACGTCGTGGTGCATCTTGGTAGTGAAGTGGTCCTGGCGACGATATGGGGCAGACAGACCTCGTAGGTAGCGTGACACGCCCCTTTATCGCGCCCTGTGTGGCAACTCGTATCGCTGTTGGAGTGGGGAGTTCTGCCTTGCAGTTTGCAGCAACTTATGTTTAATATTATGGAATTCCTGGCCGGGTGACCTGGTTACTGATCGCTGTGTTAGAACCAGGGTTAGGTGGTTCATAACAGTATGAAAGGAAACACATTATAAATATGTTTTATAACTATAGAGCATATTACTTTATATAGCTAAAATAATAATTACGGAACTTTGAAAACTGTTGATTACACAACCATGTAAATTTTTGAAAAAAATATTGAGTAAGTTTAGTAAAACTAAAAGGTTGGAAACATTTGAGGTAAAATTGTATCGTAAAGTGTTAGAAATTTTTTATTTTAACGTGGCATCTACTTAGTATCAAACTTTGTATCAAAGTAATAATTTTGGGAAACTAAGTATATTTCAGTGTGGCTGAGTAATTTAGTGTTTAATATCCGGTTTCACTAGGCCTGGACCCGTCAATTTATATTCTTGCCATTTTCTTGTTTTCGTCTCCCCATTTTCCTTCACTGTAAACATGCTTTGCAAGTTAAGTTTCTTTATATTTAATTAATATTGAAGTAATATAAAGTCGTTTGTAGACACGGTGTTGTAAAAATCTTTTACTTACTTAGGAAAAGTGTATATCTTACCTAAATAATCTGAGGCTACAAATTTTAGGAACAACAATACATGCATGTAAGAAGTCTATTAACAAGGCCCTATTAAGTTGTAGAATTTAAAACACAGTGCCGTACAGGCTGGGGCTACAAATTTCAGGACGATTGGCAGAAAGGTTTTTTGTCAATTAAAACATACCATTGCTTAGATTCTCTAGCGGGGTAGATGTGAATAGTACACATTCCTCGTAAACGGAATAACCATTGATTTTAGAGACAAAGTTACTGAAGAGAAAATAAACAGTCTTATATAGACGGGTTCGACAGATATCGAGGTTTTATTTAAAACACATTCCAGGTCTTTTATCCGCCAGGACTTTAGGTTTGAAAATGTATGTCAGTATGCTCCTTCGTGAAGAAAGCAAGAGCCATATTTTATTCAATTCCTGTATATCCCAGATTTCCAAAATGCCTTTGTGCTACTTTCACCGTGACGTCATTTTAAAATTTAAACAATTTAATTCATACAGTAGGCTGTATTTCGACTTTATATTATTCGACTTTCATTTTTTTCAACTGTGCGCCATTTGTAAGGCTTATTATTTTATTTACACGACAGTTTTCATAAGTGTAGAAGTTTTCCCAAGAAGTCTGAAAACCAGTAATTTAAACTATTTTTACTCCAATTATTGCTAAGTATACATCTCATGTCACAATGTCTAAAACAAAGTAACACAAACGCATTAAGTCACTGTGCAGACACAACACTCAGTTTACAAGAATTATTTTTCTTGTAATGTTTGCACATTAAATAAAAATCACCTCAATTTTCTTCACCTTCGAATATGTTTGTTTCACTATTCGCACTGTTTCCACATAAATCTTCATCTCCAGCACAATTACAAATGTCTGTGCAGGGGAGGTTGTTTGTTGAACACTTGCTACGAACACTTTGACATTTAGTTTAGACCACGGTTGTAGAAGTACAGGTCTGGACACTCGCCTATCTACCAATGTATTTTGCTTGACCCCCTTGTAAGGCTGTAGTTCATCAAGTTACCGAGAATGTTGTACTTTTTTGGCGCTGTAGTCCGGGCGGTCGGATTCAAACTCCGCCCACTTTTTTCCATTGTAAACATTATAAAGTAAATAAAGATTTCTGGAGCCATGGTTTAAAATTGTGAGCGAAGAAAGTATTTCAATAATTTAAAAAAAAAAATACGTTTTGATAAATTTTTTATCTTAGTGGGAGGGAAGTGGGCGAAGTTTGAGCTCGATCACCCGGATTACAGCGCCAAAAATGTATTATAGTACTATCGGTAACTTAGTGAACTGCAGCCAAACAACAAGGGGGTCAAGTTTCCATGCGTGTGTCCAGACCTGTTCTTCTACGACCGTGGTTTTGACACAGCTGCACTTAACGAGCTCAAGTATTGCTTCAGCATTGCTGCAAGTTACAATGACTAAGTGACCATCTTCATGCTGCCAACCAAACTGTGTGGAGATTCGTGGACTTGCTTGGATGGCATATGTCGCACCGACGCCATTCCATTGCCTGCAAGTGTGCCCACAATACAGCCTGTCCTAGTGACGATCTCGTAGGACTGATATTTTCACCTACAACTTGCTTTAGTGATAACAGCCACCTCACCTCTCCAGCTGTTGTAATGTAGGCAAGTATATTTTGCAAAGGAACCTCTTAATATCCATCATTACATCTTCAGTAGAGATGATGGTATATCTGTAATTGTCTGCAGACCAATAATAGGCATCAAATATTACAATAGCGGATTCTTATTGGCTGAGTCAAATAGGCCAACAACTCCACGTACAAGTGATAACCAGTAATCTTCTGGTAAGCTGAACGTACGCTGGAATCCAACAAACAGTCAAGTTTTCCAGCGATAAACCATCATCTCTAATCATCAGATACTGCTTCAGTTTTACCAATGTTCGCCAATGCATGCAGAACATAACTGTCTGCTGACATGAAGGGCTCCCAGAAACTTAATTTACCTTTTTTGGTAAAATATGTCAGTGATGTCAGATTCTGACATTGAGTGTAAGTCTACAAGTGCTTCAGGTTTTAGAATTCCTAATTTGCTACATATTTTTGAAGTGGTATATTTCGGTTCCTTTCTCCACTTCCGGTGATGAAGTTTGTACAGTATGTATTTGAGGAGAGTGATGGATATTTGCTCAAAGCTAGAACAAGGAAGACTGAGTCAGTAAAGATGATGTTTGCGTGTGATACTCCAGCTTTTTTGCTTCTATGCATGCAAAATAATCTTCGCAACTGCCTCTTCATGAATACTGCTCAGAAATAGTGGCGTAGCGTTGACATTTTGCTATGGGAACGCCCATGTTTCTTTAACACAGAAACACGGAAATGATAGGGGGTACGGTGTTTCTCTCCTGGCAAAACTTGAAAGTGAAAAATAGCCCTGTCTGGACTTATTCTGCATGTTTTTACTGTGTACAAATATCGAATAGCGTTATTGTTTTCCGTGGCATTTCGTAACTGTTTCTTATTAACGTATGTGTCTACTGATATGTTAAAAGGAGGCGGCCTAATTTCCACACATTAATGCTCTTTTGGTCATATTTTACCGAGTAATCGAACCAGAAACTTCGTAATTGGACGTTACTTTAGCGCTTGTGGGTACAAAGATTGCCTACAAGAATGTTTAAATCAATAAAGTTCATTGCTAATATTCACCTGAAATGAAAAATGTATTTAAATTTTCGCAGGGAAATTAAGATATATATATGATTATACTTTATCCTATTACCCTTGAATATCTATTAAGTTACTAAATAACTGCTCTCAACCACATTAATAACATTTTAATAATTCGTATTAATTTAATGTGACATTACAAAAATCATTGTCTCATTTAGAACTGTAACTTCGAAAAAATAATTTTTTTCCGTTTTTATTCTATTCAACTTAAATTTTTCTTCAACGCGAGAGGAAATTTGACGAACAAAATAAATATTTTTATACTCAACACACAGGATTGAATTATTACCTTAAAAAAAAAATGCGAGTACGATATAAAGGAAACACGGTATACGAATTTGCACAATTCCAGCCTTCCGTAATTTTTTCTCTGTGGATACGTCTATGATGTTTTAGTCAAGAAATCTAATAAATTTGTGGGAGGTATTGCCATATAAGTCATTCTTACCGGACGAGTGCTTCACGAGTTCGCGTGCACGAAAATTGGCGAACCGTGCTTCCTAACGTGATTGCTTCAACTGAAGAGCGGGAAGTGGGAGATAACTAAGATATTTAGTGCGAAAAACAATTTGTGAAATCCACCCCGCACTTGCCCCGGCAAGTAAGAGACTAATGATTACAAAGTCCCTCATTCTCTATTGTACACGGTTGCCATTTTATTTTTGTTTCCTAGACATCATGTTTAGAAATATGGTTACTGGGCACGTCAAAACAGCTAAAAACGGCTTTTTCAGGCTGCTGTCACGTAAAAATACCAACTGTAATCGTAAAACAAAATTTGACAAGCACGCGCTGAACTTTACGATGCACTTTCCGTAAATAAAAAAGTAGGGTCACCGGTTATATAATTCAAAAGGAAGAAGCCAACGACCAAAACATTATACGCCGTCATCGCACCCCGAACATAAAAGCGACAATGTTGTTGACGCACGAGCCTATCTAGACATTATCGCCGGCCAGTTTCCTGACCTCAGACGCGGCATCTAGCGCCTGCTGTATAGGGCTCTTAAGGGCGCCGCCTACCCGCGCATAAGAGGCTCAAAAGCGTCAAATGCCGCGACGTTTCAACGAGCGAAGCGCTGAACTGACGTGCAAGGTTCCCGCCGAACGGGTTTTACTATGGAACATTAAGCGGTGACCATGTTAATTTATTGGTGGAAAGTCTGCAGGGAAGTTCAGTGCAGGACGCAACCTGAGTTTCACGTACATCTGGTTAGTACATTTTTAAGTACGTCAGTCTAAAAAGCAGTTTTAAGCTATGTTGGATGGCTTAGAAACAGTGTTTTTAATGAGCGTGGCGTCTTAACAATGAGGTTCCGACCTTGTCTGAAGTTTGTTTTCTTTTCGTACGTTGGCATAATGGGCAACCATGGAATATTTTCGAAGAAAAAATCTGTATACGAACACACTGCAACGCATTTGAAGCGTGGGGTAGGCGGCTGCCTGGTGGCCGCCTGGGATGACGTTATTGTGAACGTCCGAAACATTAACGTGCAGAAGCAGTAAGGACGACATAAGACGCGTAGTACGCCTTACGCGAACCTCTATCCGCAAGTCACTGAACTAGCGTGCAATATTCTCCTCGATAGCTCACATCTATGAGACTCTCTGTGGTCACGCTATCGCTTTATGACGTAAAATTAATGGTAATGTACTGAACGGGTCTACACATTTGTTAGTATAGTGAACCAAAGTGTTACGATGTTCATACCTAAGGACAGCAAAAGTACTAATTTTCGGAATTTTCAGCAGCGATAGATTAAACTGTAAAGATAGCATAAAGACCGAAAATAAGCAGGCCTATAAACTGTAATAAACGCCTATCCGTAGATGCAAACCTCTCAGCAGCCTGGGCATACGGTCGCGTTAAGAATGTTCACGCGGAAGAAATGTATAACTTTATATTTTTACAACGTATTGTTATTTTTATAGACTTTACCTGTGACTGCATTTTCCGCATTTGAAAGTTTTTTTACCTCTCATAGTCATCCTATAGCGGCATCTCAAAGTCAAAATTTCCAAGTTAAGTTATAGGAACTTACAGATAACAAAAACCAACTGACTTACTCGAAGAAAGTAATTTACACTGAAATTACATGTAATGGACCATATGCTAAACAATTTTAAAACGTACAAAAACCTTTAAATTTTTTTAAAATATCCATAAATGTAGAAAATTGTTATTTTCATATTTTATTTAATGCAAAAGAATTTTATTGTTACTTGTATGTTCCGCAGCCTGCTAATTTTCACTTCGGCATTCCATTATGGAAAGACTATGAGAGCTAAAAGAAATTGAGAAACTTATCATGTTTGCTCAAGTATCATCTATAAAATAAACACTGTATCGTACAAATATCAAATTATGCATTTTTTTTATTCATGTAAACACCCTTAAGGGCGTTGAGTTCCTTCAAGGTCGATATTTTGTATTCATTTAGAAATCTGGTCAGTTCGAAATGTTATAAAATGCACAGTTTTCTGAAACTAAAACTTTTTTTTGGTTGTGTTTTTTAATTGTTATTATTAGTGCCCAAAGTAAAAGTTTTCATGTTTTTGTCCAGCCATTTTAACAATTATAGAATTATTGGCAATGGGAAGAAATGTATAGAATTTATGTACAAAAATTACTTATGTATTTTTATACGTGTCAGAATCCATTTAAATGTGGCAAATTATCAGTGAGTTTTATTGTGTTGTTTATATTTTAGTTTACTAAATCCGTTAATTGTTTTCAATCTTAGCGAAGTAGTATTTTGTTGTAACCGTAGTTTCAATACGATACGGATTTTTTAATAATATAATAGCAGCTCAAAAAACGTCGAAATCGTAACTTCGATGACTTATTACCTGGGACAGGAATTCTTGCCGAGTTCAAGGTCCTGCATGTTAGAATTCACTATCCTGTGTTTACTCAAGTCCATACTCTTTGTCCCCATTAGCGTTGCTCTCTGGAACAACAGACAATGAACGAATAGACGGGGCTTGTGTATAGGACAATGGATTCTAGCATGCAGGTAATTAAACTCGCGAAATTCTCCTTTCCCTTCTTTTATTATCATAAGCGGCACTTGGCTTTGGACACGTCGGTTGACTTTGGGACATTGTAAACAATAATTTTTCACGTAGACGGTAGCCCTTAATATGGAAATTTACTTGCGATAAAATTCCGAATAGCAACTATCCACAAGACATTTAATTAATATTAACTATCTGTTGATAATTATGGAAAATAAAAATAGTATAAAAGCTCCTCAAAGTCACTCCACTTGTCCAAAGTTACCCACGCTTACCGCAGACGAAAAATTGCAAAAAAAAAAAAAAAAAAAAAAAAAAGGTACAATTCACTGTGTGATAAAGTACTGTATTTTGGTACGTTCTTATTGACTAGGATTTCACAGAAATGTAACATAGTGAGCTGGGAGATTTCTAACTTGTTTCGCCAGCCAACCAGACGGCTTGAACGTGTCGCTGAAGGAGTCTTGGGCTGACAGGTGGTCGTGGGAAGTCGCTGTTGCTAGCCTCCCCTTGGAGCCATCCGTCAGCGAGGATCGCTCCTGACAGTTGCCGATAGCATCGCAGCCACCCCCGGGGGAGCAGCCGGCCAGCAGTCGACACGGGCCTAACAGCCCCTGAGGCCGCCGTCACGAAGCTCCGACAACACCAGTATGATTACCTCGCCCGGCGATATATCGATAGTCGCGTGGGAACGCGGTCTTCTCTAGCGTCTGTCCTAGCCTCTAGGCTGGTGGTGCACCCTACAAAGGGAGGGCGAGTTGAGGGATTGAACCCTTCACCCCCATACCCAAAAATGAGTGAAAATTTTTTGAAGGAGTGTTAAGTATAGACCAGTACATTCTACGAATTCGTTTGAGAAGACGATAACTCTTGAGCACGTTAATTATTTCCGTGATTGGACCAATGTTACTCAAACTCTGTCGGGAAACCATGAAAAACCGAAATCAGGATGACCGTAGCCGGGTATCGAAACCGGGTCCTCTCGAATGCGAGTCCAATGTGTTACCGCTGCGCTACCTCGCCGGGATTTTTTTTTTTTTTTTTTTTTTTTAATAATCATAATTTTTCTGTAAGGTAATATTTTCATTTTACGTCCACTAATTGTGCAAATTTAACTGTAACGATTTAAAACTATAATGATGTGAGTAAACTGCTTAAAAAGCACCATATTGTATCGTGAAACTAAATTTATCCCAATGTAAGTACTCCGGATCCACCGCTTTATTGAGGTGTATTAAGGGGGCGGGCGGCGACAGTGTTACTTCATTACATTCCCAGGTTCGGGACCACCCGCACTCCTAACACAAATCGGCTACCAACTGAGCCACGGGGGGTCGGCACCACTTGGCCACATATCACTTCGAAATATGTGAGCTCATAATGATCTACTACTTAACATAGTACTTGAATTGCGTAATATACTTAAGAGTTTGCACAGTTTTAGCACTTCGAATATTATTTAAGATACAGTAAAATTCATTGCATACATCGGTAAAATATTGCTATGCTTAAGTTAAAATGTACATTTCGTAATTTGCTCTTTTACAGGCATTACAATAACATAAAATTACATCTTAAAAACAATTCGGTTATTGCTTTAGAATATTAAAATGTATTCTACCATAATAAGCTCAATTAAAAAAAAATACAAACTCTGAGAATATTTGAACCGATACACAACCACCTCTATGTTACAAAGCCAAAATGCTAACCATACACCTAACTGAGCACATAATACTTGAAGACTAAAATAGCTATAGTTAACAAACGTAACAGAGTATTTATGTTAAAAATGTTTTTAATTTGTGTACGCGCTATGGAAGTGTTTAGTTACATTAAATAAGTGGGGATGTGAAACATATTGTGCATATAATATTTACACGCATCAAGCCACCCTCCTCGTACGCAATGTGGTTTATAATAAGTGAGATACTGAGTTAATAACTCTTTGCTGCACTTCAAACTATGACTTTAACGAAACACTAATGTTATTACGTCAAACATGACGTTTAGAGAGCGGAGATTAATAAATACTTTGCCGATCTATAATAAACGTAACCTTCACATTTCCGTCCGCCATGTTTGTTAACTAGTCTTCCCGATCGTGAAGCAGATGTCGACAGCACAGTAGCACTCGAAACATTTAGATCGTTGATAAATGACAATCGAAAGCTTTCGAGACAACAGTTTTTTACTTAGAATTACAAACTTCCCAAACATGATCGGAATCGAAACTTCACGATCGTAAACTTCGTGCCGAGAAACTTAGAATAAACCTCCTGGACTCGTCACTTTACGCTCGCGCATATCAGATAAATTGTGAAGTCAGTAGGAACCCGTATAGCTCGATACAAATATTTTATTAATTATATAAAACACAAATATGCCGATTTGGATAGATATTATTTTAATATTGTTTCAATTTAATAGAGAAATACACAGAACTAGGTTTTACAACTCGCTGCCAGCCATACAACGAGTAAGATAACTATTTCGAAGAATTATATGCAGTAATGGCTTGTGATTTTTTTTTTTAAGGTTAAATCTTTAGTGCTCACTTTATCCCGATCGTCATATACTTTTGGTTTGTGTGTACGTTTGTAGATCTACGTGTACTTGTAGGTATAGGTGATTCGGGATAAAATGAGCGCTTTTGAAACACTAGTTACTTTTTTTTCCTTTCATGTTATTTACAGTTTTCTTATAAGTTTTAACATAAACAAACCACCTGTCACTAACGATCAAAGTGTATAGGTTGTACCGTATTCAGAAGATTACTTCTAAGGCCACGGAAAGATATTATTTTTTAATTATTATTTTAGACACAATGACATTCAAAAGTGCTTACTCTATCGCGCGCGCGTGTGTGTGTGTGTGTATATATATATATATATATATATATATATATATATATATATATATATATATATATATATATATATATATATATATACACATATGGCTAGGGCTAGGAAAATTTCGCGAGTTAAATGACCTGCATGAATCCAGTGTACTATGCATACTCACACCCGGTCTGTTCGTTCATTGCCCGCTGTTCCACTGAGTAGCAGCTAATGGACTAATGGTCATTGCTTTAATATGCATAGGAAAGTTGATTCTATCATGTAGGTTATTAAATTCGCAAAATTTGCTTTTCCTTAGACAATAGTAACGTGAACTGTTGTAGAATCGAAGATCGGATGAAATGGAAGTATAGAGATGGTAATCATAGGAACACCGGTCAACAATTCAAATTATATAAATAAGTTCTCCCTGCACAGGTTTCATTCTGCTCCTGTAGCGAAAATGTTGGTGCATTAAAAAAACAGGGCGACGCAATTTCTTTGTTCCGAATTCTCGCCACCTGTTTCACTTTAGCACTGACGGATGTATTTATTTTCGATTCTTGGTCGCTGCCGACTTCACGTCACTAGCGGGGACAAAATAATCTCTTCACCTCTGACCGTCATCTAGAATCCAAAGATAAACGCAGTGGACAGGAGTGAAGCTGACACAATGCTTCGATCTTCCAGAAGACATTCCACCGGAAGGACTGGGGTTGTGGTCGTCGGCCCCGAAGAAAGTTCAACACATTCGACAGTGCAACGATTTTACTCAGTGAGATACACAGTAAAAATGACAGTACTTTAAATTACAACAGCATGTAATCTAACTGCTGAGGAACTGCATAGAGTTATCTGTATACTCGAGCAGACATCTTCTGGTTGTTTGTTGCGTGCTTAGATAGTGCCGCACCATTGTTGCCCCTGTAACTTGTAGCTGTTTATTAGCAACGTGGCTCTTCTAGCATGTATCAATAAAGTTAAGTGCCTTTTATAAAACTGATTTTGTTTAATATCGTGGATATCCGCAAGTCATAAGCCATCCAATGTAAGATGTATAGCATGAACATATTATATATATATATTAATATATATATATGTATATTTGTAGTATTTATGTGTGTGTGCGTTGCGTGTGTTTTGAATATATAAGGTATCTCAAGGGAAGCTTCTAGCTGGGGGAATATGCCGGTCATACAGGTTTTTTTCGTTACGTTTCGTTTGTTTTTCTGTAGGGCCTACACTTATTTTGTGCAACTTACAGCTAATTAGTAACTTACACAAATCCAAAAAATAGTGTACATTTTCTTACGTCGTCATATTTTTGTGCATTTATTCAAACATTATGGCTTTAAAATTCTAATAGGATTCATCTTCTGCTGAGTTACCTCATATATATATATATATATATATATATATATATATATATATATATACACACACACACACACACATTAACTGTGCCCGCGACTTCGTCCGCGTGGAATAGTGTCTTTGGGTAATTATTTCACAATGTTTTCTCTAAATTTACTCCTGCACCTTTAAGTGTCTGTCCCTGAGCTTTCTTTATATATATATATATATATATATATATATATATATATATATATATATATATATATATATATATATATATATATATATATACCAGGTCCACTTACGCTAACGCTCTCAGTTTAAAATACATTTTACTTTTGACCATAAACTATTATTTTTTTTTTTTACACCCTTGCGGGTGAAACTTTTACAAACTTCGAATGTCATATTTATTTATATCGAAGCAACAATGGCGATAGTTAACAATGACGATAGTTCCATGCAACTTTTCATCCCCCCTTTTAACCCCTTACAACCCTTTTTTCGCATTAAAAAGTAGCATATGTCCTTCCTCAGGCTCTAGACTATCTGTATACCAAATTTCATTCAAATCGGTTCAGTAGTTTTGGCGTGAAAGCGAGACAGACAGACAGGGTTACTTTCGCATTTATAATATTAGTTAGGATATATATATATGTGTGTGTGTGTGTGTGTGGGTGTGTGTGCATGTATGTATGTAAACACACAATAATGTATTCTACGTGTCATAATCGTTGTTTCGTCCAGTCTTACGTCTGTTCAGTCCTCGTTGTATCATCCAACTTTGCGTGTTATCTAGTCTCCATCCCAGTAATTGTTTGTGATGTATTTATATGTGTTGTCGCGAGTTATTTTTAGTCATCCTGGCTTATTAGTTGAGTATTTTTCTTTGTGTTGTTTATTTCGTTTCGTATGTGATAATTTCTCGCGGGATTTGCTAGACATTTTTATTGTATGTAGGCGTACGTGTTATTATTGCAACTAATCTTAGCTAACTCCCTTTTATTTTATGTTTCGGCAGGTTTACTGGAGCTACTTGGTGCAACAATGGCGTATGTCTGCGAATTTAATGTAAATTGTTTATTTCCATTGGAGAAATCTTTCAAATAATTGGAATGAGAGTGATATAAATATAAGCCTACAGGACGAGTCACGATGAAGTGCGTTTGTTTTGCGTGCTGATATATTATGAAAGAAATATTTATATAAAATAAAATGCCTCTTGATATCGACGAAAGACAATCTGCGTAGTGTCAAAACAACGAAAGAACAAGGAAGGAGTTATTGATTTTTTAATTAAATGACATTTATAAATTAGTTTGTCTAGATACCATCGTAAGGTCATTTACTTCACAGAAAAAAAATGAAAACACAGTTTTGGCTTACTTTAGCATACGTCACAATTACGCTAAACAACACTCTCTGTCCAGACACCTCCTTCCCCCGTATATAAGAGTTATGTACGTGACTCGTCTGCAAATAAACTGGAGAATTTACTGGGTCTCAAACAATTGACAGAACATAATTGTTTTTATCATGGTACTACAAAAAGGACGTCACTAACTAATTTTCGAAATGGTAAATTTTTTTAGTATCTGGAATAATAAAATTAATTGATATATTTTTACTAGCAGAGCTCGATGCGAAACACATTTTATTCGCGCCCCGTCAGATTTTACAATATTTTCTAACATTGCTAAATTTGTTTTCATTTCCTATTTTTTCATCGCCAAAGTTCTGGAAATACAACTATAAATTATTCTATGATTTGCAATCAAGTTTCATAATAATAGTAGATCTAAATACAATTATTGACTACCTCAATATTTCCAAGCGATTTCTCGTTAATTTCGTATTAGAAAAAATGTTTAATGTACCAAAAAAAATATTTTTACAGTGTAAGAAACCGACTGACGTTCAAAGAACATCGAGATTAACGAACAACTGGTGCCTGTATAAGCTACCCCTGCTGTGTGTGTCGAGTGTGATATCTCACTGATCGATGTCGCGGGAGAATATCCCTCAGATTACAATCCCTAAGAGGCTTTCAGATTAGTGTCACCCTGTAGAGGTGACAGTGCTGGTTGCTACACAGCGAGATCACGATTACGACACACTACAGGCGCATCTAAACATCATCCTGTCTTTCAAGTGTCTTCCCATGTTGACTTTTATGGATTTCAACGCAGACGCTTTGGAGGAAATGTTTTGTCATTCGAGATTTATCGATGCGGGCTAAAAGTTGGAATGACGGTATTTCTGAGTCCTGGGAGAACGATATTCAATTTTCTATAGCTGAAGTAGGCCAATGACATGCCAACTATTTCCGCATGATAGTCTCCCGGGTAGCACTTCAAATTATTCCTATTACTCTGGTTGTATTCAATAAAAGCACGAATTTAAGAAATTATTTGTAAATTTACCTCACCAATGTACAGGATCGATATTAAGTAGCCGTGGTAAAATTGTTCCCCTTACAATAGTGGCATAGTGTTTCTGTATAGTTTCAGGAAAGAGTCAAATATTTAATTATGTTACTAGACTTGTGTAGTAACAATGTTGAACAGTTTCTCTGTTTACACGCTGAAATACTGTAGTTGTAGGTCTTCCGGGATAAAGTGAGTACTAAATATTTAACCTTCGAAAAAAAATCTCCTGATCTACAGTTACTTTAAACGATTATTTGAGATAACGGTTTATTGTGGGAAAACTTGACTGTTTCAACGTACAGAGTGTTTCGATTCAACACAGAACTGGCAAGTGGGCTGCCTACCCACCCGCAACCGGCGTGAATTCTGCTCGCGGCGCGCTAGCGACGGAGCTACGTTCGATTTCACTGGTTGCCGCCTTCTTACGCAGCATTCTAAACGGTTTAACTCTTTCAACATATATTTACACAGACTTTGGAATATGTTTCAACGAT
>PNEQ01099241.1:0-15476 GCA_003012365.1 Medauroidea extradentata | reverse complement strand
TCTGCTAGCATACCGTTCTGCTGTTCATGAAGCAACAAAGGTGACACCATCAAGGATGCTGTTTGGAAGAGAGCTCCGTCTCCCGAGCGACCTGATGTTCGGACGACCGGCGGAGGAAGACCAGATTGCATCTCCAGTGTATGCCAGCGAGTTACGTCGCAAGTTGGTTCACACTCACAACTTTGCCCGGCGACACCTTGGGATCAACACCGACAGGATGAAGACTCGCTACGATAGGAATGCACCAGATGAAACATTCCAAGAAGGTCAACTGGTGTGGTTGTACAACCCTCAGAGAAAGCAGAGGTATTGCCCCAAGCTGCAGAAGAATTGGGAAGGCCCTTATGAAATAGTGAAGAAGATCAATGATGTTGTGTTTCGGATTGTTCGTCGAGGCTCTCGGGAGAGAGGACCTAAAGTTGTACACATTGACAGATTAGCCCTCTACGATGGACCTGAGGCTGTTGTGTCTGTTCGGGACGAACAGACTTAAGGAGGGGGCAGTGTTGCATGCTGTGTTACCGAGGGCGGGCTGGATGGGGCCTGTGTGGAAACACCCTGAGGGTTGGCCCATGACTCAAAGCCCGAGTGTCTCACAATGGGAATCCCGCCGAAACTACGTCATAGATACCTGTGCCAACTGCGTTTTTGCCCTGCGAAGCGGCGTACGTGACTTAAACCACATCCGAAACATGATGAAATATCTAATTTTGGCCTCCTGTAATGCGGTAATTCCCCTGCTGTTTTGCCTGGTATATAAGGGCTGAATCGACAAATTGGAGAGAGTTCGCTATTGGTCGTGCTAGAGGAAGGTGCTATGGTTGTGGAGATAGACTGGTGAAGACATCTTGGTGACGTCAGTGTCTACTGTGATGCGGCAGGCGGCTATCTTCGGAGCAGTGTGGACGAACCAAGAGGACTGCTGCGGCGGGCTGACGGGCGAAGAAGGAGGTACGCGACGGGAGTCGAACCGAAGACCTCAAGAGTGAAGACAGCGGTGCACTCGGGGTGCTGCGCAGCACACGACGATTCATCACAACGGTGGACTATTAAGGTTGTACACTGTCACTACTTGAAATACTGTTGATTGGATATATGACTGAATTTTATTGTGATTTGTACTGTTTAATTAATGGATGGTAGACATTTTTTGTGCTTTAATTGTCAAAGTTAATTAATGTGTCTGTGACACAGTAGTAATTGTGTGCATAACTAATTGTGTTGTGAGAGTTATAGTTGATTACTGTTTTGTGTATTTCGTAGCTTTGTGAGCTATTAAATCTAGTACTTAATTTAATTCTTTTATTTATAATTACAGTAAAACTCTGTTAAGAAGTTCCCACTTAAAAAGTTTTCCCCTATAATAACTTTCAATTATATTAACCCCCTTCCATTACTACAATAGTAAATTTACCCTTTTAAGAAGTTTTTCCCTGTTAATAAGTTTGAATTTTTCAGTCCCTTGAGAAACTTCTTAACAGAGTTTTACTGTATAAGACCTCTATCCCAAAAGAACTCATGGGAATTGCCCACACATATAAAGTTTATGTCTCAAACTTGTAACAGTATCGTACTCTGTAAACAAATATGTTGACCACGACCTAATACCCATATGTTCTTCCCAGATAACTGTCAAAATACATAAATAACACACAATTTTATTGAAATCTCATAAGTTTTAAGGGTGCTCTAAAAGCATTTGCATATAAACTAATTGTTAAATGTGATAAAAATGTGCTTACGCAGAACATAAGCAACATTGGCCGAGTATTTAAATGCGTTCAAAGCAAAGTTATATTGTACATTATAGTAGTTGACTCAAGTGCTTTCTAAGCACAGCATTGTAATTAAAATCGACTTAAAATTTAAAATATTTTTGAAGCTAACATGGACCTCAGACCAAAATGCACACATGAATTGCTTATAGCTGGCATAACAAACATGAATTTCTGTCAGTATTCACTGTAGATTACCCACATTAAGATTTACAGCTGTACGGAAGATAATTTCGATGAAGAATAGAGCACATCAGGAACTAATTAATAGGGTGTTTTGCAAATTTGTTTACAAAATACACATGACAATAAGTTTGTGTACCAAAATTCTTTAGCAGTTTATTAATTTCCTTAAGTCTCACTTATTTTACGCTGATGAAAGAGAAGCGACATACTATCGCTGATACCACAATAAATTCACGTTACAGTTATCTGCCGCTCATTTCAAGTGCGATGTTATTCAGTAGTAATCAGGGAATATTTTATCAACAGTAGCTGTCTGAATCTGGGAACATATAACGAAATTAACTACATTATTTTAATAATACTAGAAGTTTTCTCTTTTTAGAACCATGTTCGTGTAAATGCTTTCCGTTAACTTGTAGCAAGCGCCATTAGCAAGCACAAGTTCTTTTGCTACTGATACTTCTTGCGGGTTCTAGCAAGGCCTTCAAATACTGACCAGGTTTTTCCAGCAAGAAGGATGAGGGAGGGAGGGAGGACAAGTGGAAAAGAAAATAATGACGTGACAAAGAGAAATAGAGATATATATACGGTGTTGTCAGGCGGATCGACTCGGGTGTCTGGTTTGCTGGCTAAAGCGAGGGAGATAGTTACTGGGTGGAAACGGCACACCTTTTTTTCCCCCTCCATTACTGATACAGGCCATGTTGTTGACAAGACTACCTTGGCCAGTGTTGGCCAATCAGCTGCAGCCACAGTCATCCGTACACAACTTGTTCACACCGTACAGTGGCTCTTTGTTGAGAAAACATTGCCTCGACTGGCACGTCCATCTGTTTAGTTCCCGATTACTACTGATTTACGTATCTAGTATCTTGTCTATTATTTATAAGAAACTTCGGGACCAGTAAAAACATTATAAAAATTGCAAAAATTTTAAACAATGTTTTTCCCTGGCCAGAACAATTATTTACAAAATATTCCTGACTAGAGTTGGATTATTATACATATATAATTTTTTACTTCTACTGACCATTTCTTAAATTCTTGAATTTTCCTGACCTATACCCATTTTTGAGAGTATCGCTTCTTCAATCTCTCTAATAATGGTGAACTTTTCACTCAAGAGTGAATGTGTGATGTTTGCTTCCACCCAATTCACGAAATTAATAATCCAAAATAGTTGTCAAAATACGTGCACAGGTCAACAAATTTAAAGCACAACTGCAATCCAAACCATAAATAAAATAGTAATTCAATCAGAGAAGTGTAAGTAGTCGTCAACACTTGATACAGTCAAACCAAATGCAATCCAAATTTGAAAACCAAAAATCCAACAGCAGAAATATTGAAAACTTAATAGAAAACCAAACACCATGCCCACAGTACAGCTTACTCCACAGGAATATTGGACGAAAGGGTGAAGGTGTGGAGGACTTGTTGCCGTGCTGATGCCGATTAAATATCACATTTTATGGGTGCAACGCAAAATTTGCACCTGCGTTGTCTGCTTGCGCTGCATTGGAATTATATACTCACGTAATGCCATAGAAGAAGCATTTAACTTGCTCTGCACTTGCGTTGGTGCAAATAGCAGGTGGTGATATTTAATCGGTTCCCTGGTGTTACTGTCGCCAAGCATCGGATGTAATACGAGGAGTGCTGACTGGCAATATGTTTGGTAAGGAGAAGCAGCAGAAGACTGGGATGTAAGAGACCATTACTAAGTGGTGTTTCATTGGTTCCCATGTTGCATGGGCAGTCTGTCTTACGATGCACTCATTTCACATCACTACTGCACAGTTTCAACCGATTTTTGAAGCTTATTTTTTTTTGTACAGGGGAACCTCCTTGCATTGTTCCAGTTTCTTTTGTTTTCCCGGATCCATTGATCTTTTTCACGGTCCCGACGCATTGCCTATATAAACAATGTTAAATAAATCCACATGGATTGTTCATTTATACATAAATTTTCTGCATTGACCGTTCAGACATTTTCGCTAACAACAACAAAAAAAAAGTTAACTTACATTTTACGTTTTCATACCACGCTCGTACACACTTCTCGAAACAAACAGGTGTAAACAACGTATCATAACCACACAAGGCAAACATTTACAGTTGTCAAAAATACTGGCAAACGCAATATGTTCGGTTTGTTTTGACTAAAAATTTCACCTTTATTGTTTCCAATATGTTTGGTAATCGTTCATCTTATTTTAAGAAACGTTTTACGTACTGTAGGTTATGTATGTAAACACACACATTGCCGTATTTTCGTTAAGCGAACAACAAAAATGTTGCCACCAACAGAAAACCATAATTTTTTTATAGAGGAAATATTTTTTTAAGTTGATATCCAAATAATTTTCAATAGATTTCGAACACACAGTGTGTACAAATTCATTTTGTTCTATTGTAAATGAGTGCTTTTATTTTCACATTTCAGTAAAGTGTAGTGAATAAATTGCAGTAACGTCAAGAATTTTTATTTTCTTCCGCCATTTTGTACATTTCCGAGTAAAGCCAAAGGCAGGCGAGCGCAAGCGCACGAGTCGGAGATGTTACGTTTCGCCTTGTAAATACCAAAGATGTTGTTCTTGTTACGTTTTCCATTTAGATAGCAACAGTTTTGTGAACTTTGTTAACATGTGGAGGACACAATTTTTATTTTAAGGCCTGTGAAATGAATTTATAAATTATTGCTGTAATAATGTCGTGGCCTTCAAAATCTGTTCGCTCACTTGAAGAATGCCTTGAAATAATAAAGGAGGTAGAGAAATGTTCCGGTGAAAAGCATGCTGACATTGCCAAATGTCAAGGATTGCCACCTTTTGACATTAAACTAGATCGTCGGTAATACAAATGAGCTACGACCATATTCAATACACACATATTTGAAGTGCAAATTTTCATGTTATGGACATATATTAAAATAACGTTGAGGTTATGTTTTTAGTTTTTTTAAAGTGGGGGGTGGAGTGGTTGTGTGTTTCCTGCATGTTTAGTTTTCTAGCATACATAGTTTTTTCTCGTTGGTCCCTTGAAAAACGATGGATAGAGGTTTCACTGTATTTCATTTCATAAGATTGCAGTTACTAGAAGTAACCCTACATGTAGGACCTTACTTGTAATCAGTTTTTATTGCCTTTTTTGTTCCTGATTTTTTAAAAGTAAAATTTTGAAACTTTTTTGAATGGTAATTTTTAAGATTATTTGATAATTCCTGAAGATGGCCTCGTAAAATTGCTTCTCCGTAAAATCAGGGTTCTACTGTATTAAGTTTGACAATGAAAAACAGTTTCCTAGACGACCATGCCTACGCTGATATTGTCCCAATAAAAATTATACCTCAGGAAGACTGACAACAGTTATTTCAGTGTGAAAGTTTACAGATCTGTTACAATCAATCTCAAGAGGAGATACATCTTGCATGTTCAAGGTAAGGTAGCTATTATGGACCACAATCATATTTAGCTTATATCTGCATATGAAGTAAAGTCAAAGTCAAACTTTTACATTAAAAACTTTAGCAGATAGCACAAGAAGGAAAAGAAAAGAAAAAAAAAAAAACCTTTTCTATGCACTTTAGTATTTTGGAAATTTGGAAACCAATTAAGTGAGGGTCCTTCCAACCTGTCCTCTCAGCACTCTTCCCGTACCTCCGTCTCCCAGTCAACTCCTCTTCTGTTCACTCTTTATGGAAACCAATCAATGTGCACAAATATTTTAGGATAATGTACAAAATAAGTATCCGTATCTTATTTATGTTAAAACATTTCAATGAGAAACAAAACAATTAGATTATGCAAAATCTGACGAATTTTTATTGATGTTTGAGAACACTTCTTTCCCGAGACTCAATTAGAAAAACTTATGTGAGTCATGAATAAATAATTTAGTTAAAAGTTTTGCTACAGTAAGTGTCAAACTTTGTGTAACTGAACAAGTGAAATAAGGGCCTGGAAGTAGGAGACTTTATAACAGTCAAAAAAACACAGAAAACTATAAGGAACACAAGTACAGTTAATAATATTGCAATAATATTTTTCATAGTAATGTGACGTAGCAACATTAACCAAGAACTGTCACATAAGCAAAATTTAAGGATTCCATCAACAAATATTAGGAATTTTCACAAAACATTATTTATTAATCTACAGTGAGCAGTGAATAATTCACGCCAGTTACACTGACGGAACACAAAATACAGAAAACGTAAAAAAATCTTGGAACACCCAAGACTCTCCATTCATACAGAAACAAGAAAATTATAATACCTGAACTGAATGTGTTACAAGCACCTGAACTATTCAAGTTCGTACGTAGTACATAAGCTTGAAAAACACACTGGTTTTGAAATAAGCCAGCAGTAAGTTTAAAGTTTAATAAAAGATGATAAAAATTATTTTAGTCAAAATTATAAGTTTCAGATAAATTCAGATCGTTCCTTAACCAATCCAGTTTGACCTCTTCAATTTTAGCACTTATTATTTCTCCAGTACTTCAAACGCACACAACATGCCAAGCTTCAATTTCAACACCTCACTGACTGCACAGCAAGTCTCGGAGGAACATAAATGGAATAAATATGTATAAATACAAATAATTTGTCAACAGCCAATTTACTTGGACCACTACACAGCAACTTGCATACGGATAACTGCAACCTGCAACAAAATAGAGTGCGACCTGATGGAATACTCGAACGGCTACGGAACATCAAGACAATTATTCTACAGGATGTACGGCCAGGCTGGTGGGCACAGTGAAACGTTACAGAAGTTAGCTAGGCTACGACAAGTGCACGTTGCTGCGGTGACCCAGATAAACCACCCCGCCTCTCACTTCTCAATGCGTGGCACACTGCACACGGCTCGGCCCATGACCTGGCTCGTCTTCGTCGTACGCGTTGCGGTAGTCACGTCGCCGTGCCTCCTGCTCTGGGTCCAACTCCACCAACATACATTCCTCCGCGTTGTCCGGAATCATGATCTCCGGCCTGAAACACACATACGCTTGTATGTTCTCCACGCACTATGTCCACAGTATCGGCTGACAAATACACCAGCACTAAACCTATCACACATACCTACCTTATTTTGATTGTAACTAATTTGTAATTGGTATGATAAATAATTAATTGTAATTTATAGATTGTAACTTCATTTTGGTTAGTTAATGAATTGCCCCGATAGATAGCTTTGTTTCTCTTTGGAGTGTTAGTACACATCTAGTAGTATTATATATGTTAATTTTTTTTGCAGACTCTTGTAATTAATTTGCTTTTATTTATGTGTTTAGTTTTGGGTTAGTTTAGTTGTTACTTAGAATTTGGGCGATTTTTTTTACTGTGATCGTAGATAATCTCCGACCCAAATAGCTTTATTGGCTCTCGTGCGATGCTTTGAATGCTGCAATAATTGTGAGCGCTAGGGTGGAGATTAAGGCTTTTATCTTTGGCTGGGACGCTGACAAAGAATGGCGAGAAAAAATCTTCTCGTTGGCAATCCTAATTATTTTGAATAGTTTTGAAAATGCCCAGCTCAGTAATTAATCAGGGAAGCCAGGGTATTAGAGACTACTGCTTCAATTTACTCATTAATTTAGTGATCAAGATATTATCAGTGCCACAGAGTGACGTCTTCAGTTAATAAAAGGTAATGAGTAGAATAAATAATGACTTCAGCAGTCAAAAATTGTACAAAATTTGTTTACCAACACGTCACTACCGGTAGCAGCCATCTCGCTTGGCAATAAATTAATTGCCATATATACAGATATATTATTTAAGTACACATTACATTTAATAAATACTTTGTGCAAAAACACGTGCATCGTAACTATTTTGACTATTTTCATTTTGATGAAACCAACTCAACTTCCAATAAGATTGTGCTGCCAATGTAAACGTAGGCAAATAGCAATGAACAGCGGAGCTACGCCTTCATCGCATCGTGAATATTTCCAGATGCTTTCATGCCTCAAACTGTGAGAATGCGGTGAGATAATTAGCAATAATTAATGCAACAAAACTTCATTTAAATTACTGCCTTTAATGCCTTCGACAGATTTTGCGTTTGAAAGTTACGTATAGTAACTACACTGACGCTGCCAAGTGAAGAGAACAGCCTGTGGCGTGCTGCTAAGGTTTCGCAAGATGGCTGCTATAAACATGGGGGCATAGTATTCAGTTAGAACAGCAGCTGCTAATTGGTTAAATGTACAGGAAGAAACAGCGCGTAGGATTGGTTGAACATACTTGGAACAGCCTGTGCGGCGTGCGGTTAAGGCTTTGTAACAAACCCCGTGTATTTTGTGATTTATGGTTGTTCGTATGTATATTTTTTTGTTAGAGATCTTTATAAAACACTTTAAATGGAAAATTTATCTACAAAAGATTTGTTAAAATTATTCATTTACACATACGCACAACAAAATTCTATTGTAAAAAAGCAGTTTTAATTTCATCACCCACGTTTTTGATGTGGTTTTCCGCAGCTTGCAGCACTGCAATCACTTCCATTGTTGAAATTCCGTGTAATCAAAGCATTGTCGTAAAATTTTTCAGTTAAGTACGTACACCAAATTGAAAATTTGCAATAGTGCAGAAACCAAACATTGTGTAGTGGAGGAAGCCGTAGAAGTCAAAGTGCACATTTTTAAATTACTGTAGCTCACTATGCTTTGCAAACGAGCAATTGCGAAGCAGGAAGAAAGTATTCCATTGATGAATCTAATGTACGGCTTTGGGTTGCGGAGATGGACAAACTACAAAAAGCAGCTTCCACAAGAAAAGATTTCAGAGGTCTAGTGCTTGGGAGGCATCCGCTATTGGCGAGAGTATTTTGAAGTTTGTCCTAGAAAGAAGGAAAGATGGTTTGCTAATTTCACGGGAGGTAATAAAGCTGAAAGCTCATAAATTTGCCTGGAAGTTGCAAATCCCACACACATAATTCAAGGCAAGCCTTGGTTTGTACAAACGATTTATGCTGCGAAGTGGTCTTGCTTTAAGATTTTCATCATTGGCTCAGCGATTGCCTCAAGATTTCAGTGAGGAATAAGTGAAATTTCAAGAATACAGTATGTTATTTCATTGTGCAAACAACATGATTATTTGTTGGGCCAAATTGGGAATGCTGATAATACCCGTCTTTTTCGACATGCCTAGTGATACTACTGTAGACAAAAAAGGAACTAAATCTGTTATACCGAGGACCACTGTAATGTTAGTCGTAACTGCAGATGGAAGAAAATTGCCACCATTCATCATATTAAAATGCAAGACAATACCAAAAGGACTCCGTTCGTTGCCAAGAAAAGGGCTGGATAAAAACACAGCTCATGATAGATTGGCTTTCAGTTTTTTGGGGCAGAAGGCCAAGTGCACTGCTAAAAAGAAGGGCAATGTTGGTACTGGATGCTTTCAGAGGGCACCTTACTAAAGAAGTGAAAAAGAAGATTTCCTCATCAATGAGCGATTTGATTGTCATTCCTCTCAGTTACAAGTTCTTGACGTGATGGTCAACAAACCCTTTAAAGATCATCTTAGAAAAATATTAAGTCGGATTCAACAAAACGTAAATTAGAATAAACGTTTTCGGGTTCCGTGGCATTTCGCTAAATTAGGGTTCTACTGTGGTTCTTTGAGAAATCAAAATGTCAAAATTACAATTGTGTTCGTTTACAATGAGCAAGAAGCTTGTGACATAATATTTAATTGACGTACGTAATTTAATTACGTGAGGTGTTCTCAAACTTATGTGTAGAAATGACTTAGAACATAAACTTTGTCACTTTCTCTACAGTGTACCAGACAATTACAAATTACACATACGCAAGTTGGTTTCTTAGACGAAATATTAAAATCGTAAGAGATACCAGTCGTTCCTATTAATAGAATACTAATTCAGATGGAAACATCATACGCTTGTAAAAGTCAATAGAAAATGATGTATTAAGAATACGATAAAATTACAGAAAAAAAATACAGGCCTATGGCAAATTCAGTTTGAAATTTCAATGAGATTTTTACTGAACTTAGAATGGTGTTGAATGACTTCTACAGACTAGCCAGGAATTCTAAATACTAAAATAAGAATCAAAATTTTTAATAAATACTATGAAAATGAATGTCTACTATAACACGACCAGGGTTATTAGCACCAATACCCGACCTTCGCAATAACATCCAGAAGACACTGGCTTAAAAAAAAAGATTCCGAATCTTTATAGTCAGTAAATTCTCTTGATTCAGACGAGATTCAGTTCAATTTCTGTTAGCTCCTGCAAAACTCTATCTACAGCAGTCGATCTTAGGTTGTACAAAAAAAATCGGCACAGATTTAGCGTTCAGTTGAAGTATCGATTCTGAAAAGTTTGTCTGTTCATATTTAAAACGAATTCTAAGAATTTGGAACTTCAATTAACGTGTCCGACTTCTTACGTTTCTCGACTACGAATTAAATTTGCTGAAGACTGCGGCGTCCACGGACCTTGGGTGAAGCTTCAGTAGATTCTCGCAGCTCGGAATCTCGGCATACTACTACTTCTGTCACCTCGGCGTCGTGATGGTCCTTCCAGAGTACAGGAATACACTTCTACACGGTAGACTCAAAGACGATTACCAATACTTAAATTCTCTCCTACGACGAAAATATCCATTATTCGGAATATCTCAGTCTTGCCACGACATCTCAACGAAGCGAAGATTCAGCACCCTAGGCTTTAACGTCTTCCAACCTCCCATCAAAATAGCAAATTATGAGTTAGAACTGGTACATCTCCATTTCCGTCGTATCATTCCGTAGAGCCCATTTTTATTTCTTTTTCGTTTTAAAGTTCTATAACAAACTCCTCTTGTTAGCTAGAAACTGTTGATATTACATTGATTGGTTTATAACTGCTTTGCCCCAAACTGTCAATTTAACACTCATATCAGGTAAAGGTTTATGGTTATAAAATAATATAATAAATATTTCGACAAAGAGCTGTAGAAATCATCAACACTAAATATTACGCTATTCTGTTCCTTGCATAGACAAAACACATTAAAGCGGTCTGGCACGGGTTAACTGCAGGCATAGAAAAATTATATACCACAGACACACACACATACACTGTTTAAAAGGCTTCAGCCATGTTAACCAACAAATTTAAATTTATCTACATCTGTAACATATGACAAACGCTGTGTTAGAAAGTAAAAGTAATTAAAGAAGTATAAGAAATAGGAAATTGTGCAGTAGGTTGACGCACCCTGCAAGGTGCTTAGAGATATTTTACGCTCGGCCCCGTAATATTAGTAATGTAAGAGTTAGGCTTACCTTATTTTCACCCAAAGGGTCATCTAAATCCAGTATTGTGAGCCGTGTTGCCGTAAAACATAAAACTAAAGGTTTAGAGATGTTATATTTACAGTTTTGTATGTATATATTCACGCCCACCATAACCAATGTAAACAAACAGATGGACGCAATACAAATAATGCCAGGCGGCAAAATATGAACTTTTAAGAGAGAAAGTGTGTGTGTAATTATTGTAAACGTAATATTATTAAGTCTGTGTATTTATTTAGTGTTTGGTTTCTTTCTTTTTTGGCAACACGGACATTTCCACGGCCCTGCGGGAATGTTTAAATAGAGTCACGTATTTTTTCCGATTGTGGGAGATTTATGGGTGTTGGAGTGGTGCGCCTGCTAGCTAGCAGACGGCCTCATCTCCAGCAGCGGCCATTTTCACCACCCACTAACGGGACTTTAAGCCCCCCTCAGGGGTATATAAGGCGGGCGCTCGCCTAGCCAAATCGTCAGTCTAGGGCTCGGGCCTCCTCCCCGAGCAAGCCTAGGCACCATCCCCCTACCTCGAAAGAGTTGCTTACTGAGAAGTAAGCGGAAACCTGACGTCCACTATACCCCAGGGTTGCTTACTGAGAAGTAAGCGGAAACCCGCCCTCCTACCTGTTCACCATTACCTATCTTCCGTGGGTTGCTTACCGAGAAGTAAGCGGAAACCTGGTCCTACCTACTCTTGTGCCGAAAGCACTGTTTGAAGGAGACGTGCCCTAGCCGGGCGGGCAGTATTAGGGAACGCACCCTACAACGAGTCGCCACGAGGCGTATATCTGTGACCGCCGGAGGCGGAAGTAGAGCCAAGTCCGTGAGAAGTTCCGGGGCTCCGTGTATAAAGGACCACGCGGTCAAGTATTGTGAATCGTGTAACTGAGTAGTGTATAAAGTTGTGTAAGAAAGAAGCCGAATGTACTAACCAGTGTATAAAAATCAGTGAATGTAAAAGTGTACTAAGGAGCAACAATATATAGTTCAGAACGAATTTCTATAGTTTCATTCCTAAGAATACTAAATGTCTGATTCTCAGTGTTTAGTTATTACTATCTCGCCTGAGGAGCGAGCATCGATAGAAGGTCGTAAGGCAGAAGCCGCAGCTAAGCGCCGACAGGCCATTGTAAGTGAACACAAGATACCTGTGGGAGTAATTCCCCCACCTCAGAGAACCGCCGAACAATCCACAACACTCTCCAAACTCTGCCGTCAATACCAGAACACAGAGAATAAGCCACCTAGACGCAAACGAGACAATTTCAGCCGAATCCTTAGGGACCTTCACCACCTTCAGCTACCTTTAATCAGCCCCATAAAAACTCCGGAAAAACCTACACCATTACCACACCCCCGCATCCAGCAATTGAAGAGGGAAGCAGACTTCGAGCCGAAGCCTGTGTCGGACCGAAAACGCCGCCTCCTGAGGGAGCTCTTCTAAGAATGGTGAGTGGTCAACAAGCCTACCCCCCTTTAAAAAAAAGTGAGAATTTTCCCGCTCTGCTGAGAGACTGTGTCGTGTCGACTGCCCAGGAAACCACTCTCCTTGGGACATTTAGCAGCCTCCCCTCCCCTTCAGGGAACTCTCGTGCTCACACCTAATTGCACCCTGAAGGAAACCTAAAATCAACCCCCTTTTGCCAGCAGAGTGGCGACAAGGTCACAAGTACGACACCACAGCGTCGTGTCTTAAAGATTGGTGCCAAATGGAAAACAAGTTGCAGGATAGCAACATCAACAGTTCGTGTGACAAACATTTTGGTCTACTCAGACCGGACAGTGGCAGTAATTTTAGTTATCACGTGTTTATTGAGTACCACACGTTGCACACCTCGTGTACTTTGTTCGCACTTTCGTAGCTTGGTATGGACTCTCGTACGACGTAATGATGTTTGTATTACATTACTAACTGTTCATTTCGTTGGTGTTTCGATTACAGTCTTCACCCAAATGGAAGACAAGGTTTTATGACAGAAAATTAATAAAAATAAAAGAGGGGGGGGGGGGGGAGTCTACGATTCCGGGTCGTAATTTGGGTTGACAACGTAGTGCGTACTTACGTGCGTGTTAAATGCTTTTAATTTCCAGGGGACTTTATTCATAACATTTTACTTGTTTACGTTTGTCTTCTCAAAATAGGTTATAGTTTAAAAAGTTGTGTCGTCAAGTCATGTTGTTATAACCACGGTACATGAATTGCAACAAAACATTTCTGAAAATTCCGTTTCTTGACAATTACCGCAAAAATACATGGTAATTTATTGCTACTACAGTATCCTTTAAAAAAATACGGTTACTTGAAATATAACTATCACTATATTTATGGGAATGGACGCCATTGTTTACCAGCCGAGGCACTGAACCATAGAAAATGTAGTGTAACCATGTATTGACAACATGAAGCCAATGGTATGTATAGCGAGATGTTTTCTTCTTGCTTTTCTCAGCCTTTGTGTTTTCTGCTTCTGGTCGTACACTATCAATTGTGTTCAGCCCATGCTAAAATTTTCCTATTCCACTGCTTTTAAAATGTTCAGTAACAAACTATCTTAAATTCAGGTTTAAATTTTTTCCTTCAAATAATTTTTTTGGGGGGGTCGTCTTAAATTCAGGATCGTCTTCCATTTAAGTAAATACGCTAGTTTCACATTTTGTTGGCAAGTTAATAATTTGTTTGTGCGTTCGTATTAGTGCTACATGATCAAAATGTTTTGTGTCTTACCATTAGAGTGGCGGTAATAAATATGTGTAACACATGATATAACATTTGGAAAATTAATTTTGTACATTCACTAAGTAGCCATAGCAGCCCACGTATCACATTTAACAAGGCCTTATGCTAATTTTAGCTGCAAAGTTGCTTGCCAACGACTACTTGAAGCCTACAATGATAAATTTGAATTTTCTTTAATATACATATAATTAAACTTGTTATTGAAAAAAGTGGGTGCACCACTTACATCGATGCGAGAAGTACATGGGCGAATATGGTATATTTTTTGTAATAAAATGTTTTAAATATTTTGTACGTCTACTGAAAGGGACTGCATAAACTGAAAGTTTTAAAACTCCAATGAGAAAAACTCAAGAAAAAAATTTCAACAAGAAGTAGGATATTTGGTATATCGTCAGATAAATATCTTAATTTACACACTTGAGTTAAGTACCAGGCATACATTATAAACATTAAAAATTAGTAATAATGAGGCCAAATTAAAACTGGGTGGTTAAATATAATCACTCTGACGGTATTACAGAAAATTTGAGTAACTAAAATTACGTTCCTGTTGAAGGGAAAGGGAAAAATAAGGGAAATATTCCTATGGGTGTTTGGAGAAGTTATGAATAACAACAGATTTTGCTCCCTTTTAATTCAGTGTAATTTTAATAGTTTTGTTCAAATATATTGTGATGTATTGACGCCACGCCGTTACGTCCACTATAAAATACGTTAACGCTCGCCCCCGATTTTCTAACACTTAACTATTTGAGCCTAAAAGCACTAGCTTTCGCCCGCACCTTGCCCAATTGCCGTGTTGCCGTTTATTTTTACGTAATAATAATAATTTAGCATGTAAGATTGTGAAAATAAAACTTTATTTGTATAACAGTATTTACTTACGTCCAAGTGTTATCCAGTATTCATTTTCCATGTATAACTGCCTTCATAACATTCATTAACCTGTACTAGTGTCTGTTTACATATACGGCCGAGCGCCTTGTCAATAGTACCAACCCCGTGCATGGACTCTATAAAGTGCAGTAATAAAAACCACGGGAGACTATGTACAGTAAATATACATTGTATACTTTTTAATATGTTTGTAAATACATTTTGTGATAATTTAAAAGGGTTTTGTATAATAATTAGGGACCCTATTTTTTGGTGAATAAAATTGAATGATTTCGGCAAATAAAAACTTTCATTTCGGCATATAAAAGCGGTAAAAAATTTGCATTTCGTCACAAAAGCGGTAAAAATTTTTTCATATGCCAAAGAAGTTAAACCAAAACACTGCAAAATAGGCTGTGATTAGAATACCGGCAATACATTAAGGTTATATAGTTGCAGTAACAAAATACAAAAGAAGTTGAATCATAACATTGCTCAATTAATAATAAAAACATAGGCCCTAACTCTTAACTCACATATTAAAAAAAATATTCATTATGAACACTA
>PNEQ01099240.1:0-15477 GCA_003012365.1 Medauroidea extradentata | reverse complement strand
GTTGACAAGGAGAAAGACTTCGTGAAAAAAAATTAATGGTTGCTCTTCACCATATTCTCTTTGTTGTAATACTGCTCTTACAGCTGTATCTGATGCCTCAGTTATCAACACAAGATGAGCATCTGGATATGGGTGCTTCAGTATAGTGGCTGTTACCAGAGCTTGTTTGAGTTTAATGAAAGCTTCCCGTGTGACTGGAGTCCTATCTATATTCTTATGTTTATTATGCTGATTCTTTACGACTATTTCTTGCAAGGGTATTTGAATGTGAGCAGCTTCTTTGATGAAGCGATGATAAAAATGTATCATTCCCAAGGATTTTTGTAACTCTGCTACAGTAACTGGCTGTGGGTAATTAACAATCGCATCGACTTTGACGTTGGATGGTTGTATTCCTATTGCAGAAATTTTTAATCCTAGGAATAACACTTCTGTAGCACCAAAAACACATTTATTAGGGTTAATGTCAGTGCTATGTTTCTGTAAACTTTCAAAAATTTTTAAGATGTTCTTTATGTTCCATAATATCCTTTGACGCAACAATAATGTCATCAATGTAAACAAAACAGAATCCAAGACCATGGAGTACTTCGTTCATAAAGCATTGGAATGTTTGCACAGCATTACGCAAACCGAAAGTAATATATGGAAACTCAAACAAACCGAAAGGAGTGGTTATTGCTGTCTTAGGTATATCTTCTTCACGTATGGGGATTTGTTCGTAAGCTCTTACTAAATCAATTGTGGAGTAAATTGAGGTGCCATGAAGAATGCTATTACAGTCTTGGATGAAAGGAATTAGATACCTGTCTGGTTGAGTTATTGCATTTAATTTTCTAATCAGTTGTCATTATTACTAATGTTTCTTGTGAAGTCTATTAATTTTTGAAAACGTGTTTCTACAAATAGATCGAAGTATGACAAAAAATCTGTGCCAATTATGGGTTTGCAAACATCAGCTATAACAAATAACCACTTGAAAGAACGTCGTAATCCAATATCTAGCGACAGTAATTTTTGACCAAACGTTGAAATAGTAGTTCCATTTGCCGCGTACAATTCTCTAGTTTGTTTGGTACGTTTGTCTTCGTATGTTGGTAGAATTACAGATATATCTGCGCCAGTGTCTATCAGAAATTTGGTTTTGCTTGACTTATCAACTACAATAAAAACGGCGGTCATTACTTTGTGTAGATTCCGCCTCATGTACACTATTATCCAGATTCCCTGTTTAGAACCCCAATTACATGGAGGACAACATTTATGTGCATCATCCTTGAATTTTTCATGATACCAACATGCAATTTCACTACTGTTGTGTGGACTCTGTTGAGGAGATTTTGATCGAACAAGGGATCGTTCCTGATTTTTATTAATTTTGGTAAAGGCAAGTTCTAAACTTTTTAACATGCGAGTAAGTTCTTGTAGGCATTCTTCCAAATCGGATTGTTTTGTTTTGGTTAGCATATTTACTTGTTGTTCCTTACATTTATCTGAAGAAGTACGATAACTTTATGTGAAAATGTTAGGAAATTTTGTCTGCTATTTCTGCTAATTTATGAATATTTTCGGTACTGGCAGACAAGATAGCTTGTATGTTACTGGGTAGTCGATGAAACCACAATAATTTAAGTAAAGCATCAGATATATTTTCCCGGCCAGTTCCTTCATTTGTCGGAGAAGTTGCGTCGGTTTTTTGTCACAGAGTTCTAATTCCTGCAGTAAATATTTCATTCTTTTCTCCTCGTTATCTATAAATCGATCGATAAGTGCTTTTTGAGGGTTTCATATTTACTAGTGGTAGGAGGATCAACCACAATATCACTTTCCTCATTCAATACTTCAGCGTCCATGGCTGCAATAAAATGGTTAAATTTGGTTTCATCTAGAGTAATTTTGCAAATGGTAAACTGTGCTTCCATTTGACTAAACCGTAGTTTTGGATTCGTTTACCAAAAGGGTGGGCATCGCAATGACACACGCGATATTTCCGTCTTTCATCTTCTTTGTCTTCCATCGTATACTAATTATTTTCTTGCATGTTCAGATCGCGTCCGGGGTCACCAGTGTAAGTAATGTTGTAATAAAATATCACAAAATAATAAAGTATAAAACTAATTTGTGAATTTTATTTATTTTCTTGAATAATCACTTGTTTGTTAATAACATTACAATAATTAATTTTTATAAGAAAGTATTTCATAGAGAATACATACAACATAATGACAATCACTACAAACTTACTAACCAATACAGTCTAAGTTCAAAAACTGTTGAGAACATGATACTGGGCAGGAAATTGCCATACCAATTTTGTTGATAACCACCACGAATGTAAAAAAGCTTAAAAATAAAAAGTAGTTACAGAAAACCCCTGTATTGCACGTACAGTGAATCGCACTACCAGATTCAAGCAAAGTTATTGAAAATAGTTATTATTGATAACCATTTACATTTATCATTTTCATCCGACACTCGAGACTGTCCCCGTAAAACTAATGGTATGAGAAACAGTCGTTTGTCATGCCAACCCTAGTAAATTTAAACTTTGGTCTTAGCGCACTTAGCGTTTTTGAAAAACACACTTTGTTGGCAAACTGGTGTCTCTTAACTTCTTTCTTACTAACTCGTGTGTTTTATTTTAATAATAATTTTTATAGAAAAGTAAATAATATGCATTTTAAGAATCTTAGGAGACCCCAAACCCCCTGACATTAATTTAAGTAACTTGGAAATTTTATGTTGGTATAATTCTGATTAAAAAAAAAAAACAAATCGATATCTGAACAGGTATAAATGATACACAAGAATTATTTTTAAGAAAATTATGTCTTTTCAAAACCGTAGAAGGTTGAATTTCTACAAATCATGCTTACGATTCTTAGTTTTTTTTCTTAAAACTGTATATGCGCAGGACCTACAGTTGACTTTGAGCATTGATATGTTAGCTAGTTTATTCAATCTCTAGTCTCTTGTAGTCATAAGGTAGCCACGGCTTTTCCTGATTTCAATACACGAAACAAAAATGTTTTGTTGTTTTATTGAATAAAAAATACATCTAGAAGTTAGGATCCCAACTTTTCATGCCTGAAAGTGTATCAGGAAACTATAAACTAACATGATTTAACTTAAATTGACACAAAAGCCTACACAGGATTCTAAACCATAACACTAACACCGTAGAGAAGTATTCCAGCAACACTGTGCTATGAAAGTTACAAAAAAAAAAAGCAATACGTAACTATACAATATTATTGTAAAGAGAAACTCTGTACAAATAATTTCACGTTGGAAATACTCGCACTTCGAGTGGTCTGTCTCGAGAGGTTTACAAACAAAGGTTGCCTCGCCAGAATAAGAAGCAAATATAAGGGCATATGTATCTTAAATTGCAGCAGAGCCAGTCTTGAGACGAAAGTACTGCTATATTTAATGGTGTTAAAGGATATTTGGTATAACCTACCGCAAGAATATGTGTTTGCATAAATGGAAGAATACTGTAAAATAAGACACTTTTGGCAATTTTTATTCAGTTGTTAAAGTAACATTAATACACAAAAAAATTACGCAAATATTTTTTTTAAAATTCTTTTTATTGCAATTTTACAAAGAATAATTTTGATGAATAAGTTATATTTTAAACTGTTCAGTCGAAAATTAAACGGTCGCAGTGGCCAAGTGGTCATACTACTCGCCTGTCACTACGGCGATCAGTTTCGTCTCCCGGCGCGGCGTGGTCGATCTACGGTTTTTCGCATGTAGGAAACGTGGCGACGTTGCCGCTTGCCTGTGGGTTTTATCGGTCATCTCATGTTTTCCCTGCCCTTCTCATTCCGTAGCTTCTCCACCGTTGGACCTCATTTCTCGTCATTCTTCAGGGTATGTAGATGGCTACGGGCGTCCAGCGCCCAGGTAGAAGTATGCACTAGAGTACACTCTACAAATTACGTTAATTTATTTAGCTATCGAGAATTGTGTATTTTAGTACTTATTCTTGACTGAAATTCCGTGACTGCAAATGTAGGTAGCAGAGTTCTTGAGGTGGCCGTCTAGACCTAGCCCACAATAGGAGAAACAGTCATACCACTTTCCTTTTAAAACTATCATAATTAACTAACGATTTTACTACTAAACTGTTGCCAAGACTCGGGCAAAAATGGCAGGGGTTTTAAAAGCCCGTGTGGTTTGGTTTATGTAGTCTAAATGTTCAGGAGGATAGTGACAATAACAAAATAATATATACCTACATTAATAAAACAAAAAAAAATCAGTTATCAATAGTAGAGCATTCATCGATTTAAAAAAAACACGATTTCAGTCAAGCCGAAGCTAAAGTCAACATCGACAATTACAGAACAAGCACAAAACGAGACGCGATTGAAATCCTGTATCATCCCGGAAATATAAACCGAGATGATTGATGTAAGCTACTAAGTAAAACCTGCGGTTCGCTCTTCAAAAAAATGTCAAAATGGCTTGCCACAACACTTACGTGGCCAGCACAGCGTAGATAATCATAAAAGGCCGTCAGCGAATGGCAGCCACAAAAGAAGTGAACGATAGTGATTGACTGTCGATGAAGCTGAACTACCCTTTTCCCATGAAGCATTCAATCTCTACCAAAGCCCCCGAGATAACCTATAATAAAAGGGCGTCACTTAACGCCTTACAATGTTCAGTGAAACGTTGGTCAACGTAACTTACCAGGCGTGGCTCCTGCCTGATATCTAGACTGCCAATGCCAAAAATATCAGATAATGAGTAAATGTATCTAATGATCTGACTACAAATGAGGCCCAGGATAAGTCGTTGTTACTGGTAGATACTGTTGACTGGTTTTCGCGTGGTCATCTAAAGCTAGTTAGACTGCTACAGAGTAAGATAACATTAAGCTATCATAATTAAAATAAAGACAATTTGTTTCAGTTCAATGAAATTCATTTTGCCATTAATTTCTGCGATCATGTTTATTTTCGTACAGTGAATACATGTACGTAGTTACACATAGCTTCAATCTAAGAGATATTAAAATTCGTAAACACGTGCTCAAACACAGCTTAACTGAGAAACCAGTTATAATGTATGGTCACAAGTTGTTTATGATCACAAACAGTTATGGTAGTCTTGCAATCCACATTTAGAGTCCTGTTAATACACACATTTTAACTGTAATCTTGTGCGGCGATCTATTGGAAATTGTTGGATCCATGTTTTATGTTGTAACTCTTGAGATGGAGATAAATAAATCCATTTTTAGTACATATTGAAAAAGTGTCAAGAATTTACGTTACTTTCATATATAAAAATATTGCAAATGAGGGACTTAACAGAAAAGTTCTCACTAAGCCTATAATTTGTATTAAACATTTGAATATCCAGTCTCCAAAAGCAATTTACCTGACTTTTCCGGACCATTTAGTCAACTTTTGGCTAAACAATTCCTGAACAACCTGTGGATACATATATGTAACATAATTTTCAATTTGTTATAAATAGTGTAGGCTATGTCTTGCATTAAATGTTAATGGATATAATGTCACAAAAGCGCATCCCTGCCATTCATGGAATTTTTCTTTGTAATTTTAACGTTTTTGTAGAGGAACAAAGTGCCATTTCACGCCTCCCAACCTTTGTGACGTTATAGTCAATAAAAGAAGCCCACAAATTTGACTACGGCGTTCTGGGCTACGCGATGGATTGGCTGAGTAGGCTGTATACAGTGGTATTGTTTCCTTCCCCTCACCGGCCGTACCCAGTCAGCTGCACTCGAGGTCATTGACCTGATGTACCAGTGTGTCTTCGTACCAATCAGCTGAACACATTTGCGAGTGAAAGGAATACAACGAATAAAGTATTGTACAATAAGTTGCCATTTTCTTTTAGAAAGTCATTTGCATGTCAGTTTACCGAGTTCTCGAAAACATTCCACCGTGCTTAGCTACCGTGTTGTGTATAATAGCACGACCCTCGAGTACTGATGTGATATTACCATTACGAAATATTTTGAAAAATAGCCAAAATTCTAATAAACATAATATTAAAAGTTCACCACTCAAATTGACTTAGAAGATACTCGTATTACGAAAACAATGCACTCCACGTGTAGAGATTATATTGTTGAGCTTTGTGCCATTACCACACTTTAACAGCCCTGCTTCCATACCTCAAAAACATAAAAATAGGTTCGAGGTAGGTAATCAAGTTGTTTGTTCACTTTTATTACTACAAAATATTTTAAAAACGGAACCAAGTATGAAGGGAGTGTGGCTTCCCTGCTGATGGACTCTTCCAAAACTATGGCCGCTGGGAGAGGTGGGGTTAAATGAAGGTAGTTTGACAGGCAGGATGAAGGAGAGGGGTTGGCGGCACTTCCGCTCTGCCAGGGCGACGTGTGACCTTCTACCTACCACGTCCTTCCCAGTCGACGTAAGTGGAGCAAACAAAGCATGCCGGCAGTATTCATACACAAATAGTTATATATGGGTTAGATAAAGCATTATCATTCAATGCCTAATACTTCATTACTAATTGTAACTTAAGTATACTTTACACCTTAATGACAGCGAGGTCATTGGAGAAGGTGACACAACTTTACACAAGGATAAGAACTGAGAGATGAATCGGTCATGGCCTTTTTCAAGGAGCCATCACAGCATCCACCTGAAGCAATTTCGAGAAACCATGGAAAACCGAAATCAGGATGACCGAAATCGGTATTCGAACCCATGTATTTGCGAGTCCAGCGCGTAACCGTTGCGTCACATCGCTCTGTTTAATCCATAATTTGTGATAAAACGCTTCTATGAACATCGTCGTTGCGCAACTCTCGATAAAATAGTGTTTGAATTCACTCTAGAATAAGTAATGTAGCAGTAGTGAGTAGAACCAGGTCTAGCCATGCCACCAATACGGAGTAAACAAACAATAGTGACATTTTATGTACACAAGGGAAAATATAATCACTCGTAATATAACCTGTCAGTGATAGGTGACGATATTTAGTGTGCAAGCATTTAGCTGCTGTTATTTTGCATATGGTTTTCCATAATAAGCAGACGTACAAAGTAAACATTTTCTGGAAAAATTATCAACGTTTAAAAACTAAATAAGTACACCCAAATTAATTACAATTAACATTAAAGTGATTATGTATACCCTACAAAACATTACTATAATATTTCACTGGTAGTCAAAGTGAGTGAGGGGGTGAAGAACATTTGGCCAGTGTTTAACTTTGGGGCTTACAGGTTGTAAGTGCCGGTAAAGACATGAGGTATGGAGTAGCGTCAAAATGAAGGGGTGGAGGAAATGGGACATCCCCGAGAAACCGCGCTGGCTAGTGGCATCGTCCCGTACAAACAACATGAATAATTCAAGTCGACCCCGCCGGGAATCGAACCCGGATCAGTTTGCTCGGTGATAGTAGTAGTGAAACCTCTCTAAACTTCTTACTGCAATTGAGTCGCAGCGTGTTTGTATATCGACTTTTAATTTAGGAATGCAAATATTTTAGTAGCACCGATTTAGCCTAAAAGTACTGCATAAAAATGTACAGAAATATTGTTTTAATGATATTTTCTGTAGTGTCTATGGTCTATCCAGAGCTTTGTGGCAAGATTTTCGGTAAAAGTGTCCTTTCAAATTTTATTTTAATCGCTGAATTCTCATTCCGTGTTTATTAAAATTTATTTATAACAGTTATCTGCCTGTATAATTTTTTTTAGGAAGTAAAACATACTCTCTCACTTTGCTCATGGTGAATGAGTGAAATACGAAGGACATTAAACATACAAACAAAAAATGTTAATAAATTATATTAAACTCAAAGGAAATTTCAAAAAAAAATACACAAAGAAAATTGCGTATGGTAAAATAATGTATAAATACCTTAATACTATGATAAAATATTTACGTGTTGTTAAAGTGTAAGTTATGCTTAGTATTATATAACTGCATATCAACTATTAACTGCTTTTACAATTTACTAACTGCGTCCGCAATACAAAACACGTTTGTATTATCTAATATAATACTTCCTACCTCTGGTCCTCGCTTGATATCTTTAAATCGTATCCAGGCACGTGTAAGATGGTCCTCACACTCTGATTTACAAACAACATGTACATGCGAGTGTGCACAAGTTTAAAATTTCATATAATGCGTCCTGATTGGCTGCTGAAACTGGTCCTCGTTTGGTGTATCTGTTACTGGTAATTTATTTACATCAGGTACTCGCAAAGTGCGTACCATTTCAAGAGTGTGTAACTTTAAGATGTGTGTAAAGAAGTTCTCACTTGAACTGCACAGATTGGATGAAGTGTGTATTCAAGTTGACTTGGATACCGTCTGGTGGGAAACTGCTGAACTACAAATCCAACATTTAGACAGCAAAATGAAGACCGGCTAGAAATACAATGTCCTATATATTTATGAACTCAGAATAGCCGGTAGAATACGAATATAAGTACCTTTCCTAATGAGGACCGGCACCCGGTCCTCGCAAGAAAAAATGTCCTCACAGAGTCTCTCAGCCAACTGGCGGATGTCCTCGGAAGGTAGCTTATGCCCACTCACGGCCACTGGGTGGGCGACTTGGCAACAAATTTCATGCAGCTATCGCACTCATGGATTTTGCAGCTTTCCTTTAGAGCTTCAAATGTTATTTTGCGAATTTGATGTACAATCTATACGTAGTTATGCGTCTGGAGCACAAAAAGGTATTTTGTTTCGGAAGGAATCGGGAAACTTCGATGGTAGTCGGAGCCGGTGAAACGGCATGTTAGAAGAGCCGCTGGCATCTATCTCGCGCACTGACGCTTATGCCCAGGAAAGAATTTAATGACAAGTTGCTCCTCCGCTTCTTGCGACTAAGAACGTTTTCAGTTAATAGTGTTGGTCACATACATTTTCGTAATTTATATCGGTACGTGTACCTGTTTGTTTTGTAGACGTGAATAGCGAATAAATATTCATCTTATGAAAATTCGATACCTTCAACGTTTTGGCATAACGCCATGTCAAAATCTAAAATTGCATGCCATTGGGTGTACTAGTAATGGAAACTGACGTTTTGAAATAAATATATATGTAAACATACAACACAGTTGTTTGCGTAAAAAATTTGTTGATCAATGTACAATTTTATTCCAATTCAACTTTTATTTAAGTACGAAACATTTTCGTTACTAGTTTATATTTGTTACTGTTAGTAGCCTATGATAACGTACAAGCGCTTCTTTCTCAACAGAGAGGACACTGAATTGTGGGTTGTTTTTAATAATGTACCTCCTCGCTTGGCTACATGCGTGAGCGAATTAAAACAAATCGAATTGTACACCTTAATATAAATATATAATAGCAAAACAAAATACATTCCTTTCTCTAGATGAAGTTAAAAGTTATTTAAGACAAACTATAAATATAATGACCACATTATAATTTGTTAGTACATAGGCAATAAAAGCTCGTGTCGGGAAATCACGTGACACATGCACTACACACTTTACAGACCGCGTCGAGTGCAATCAATAAGAAAACCCTTTTATATTATTTATATTAATATCTTAGTTCAAAAGTGCGTACACGCTTTAAAATTACACACCTAAGTTATTTATGTAATATCGTTCATCGTCCTCAGGCACGAAATTAAAATTCAAACACATTTACTTATTAGATGTAGGTATCCCAATTAAACCACTCCGAAGCGTTCTTAAATTACCTTGGAACATAAGGAGAACGAGTTAAATTCGTCATGTGACTTAGTTAACTCAATTATTTCTATCAGGTTCGTTTAGAGAAACGCTTGAATTTGAGTATTTTTTAAACATAAAAACATTTGCAAGTTTTTGACAAATAAATTATTTATTGTGGGAGAAGGTCTCTCATTATTAAAATCATTGTTAATTAAATCTTTTATTTCTGCAGCTTTCTGACCATATACAACCCTAACATACAATAACTTACTGTTTAGGTGAATATTTCTTAAATTAACTTGTTTTATGTTTTTTAAGGACTAGGAATTTGGTAGATATATTCAAATTCGTCTCGAAGAGATATTTATTTACGTCAGTATATTTGGCAATCTATTTAATTGGTCACTATTTTAAATTATGTAACTAAGAAAATCTGCAAGCGTACAGAAAACAAACATCTTTGACTTGAAGTTTGAGGTCTAGTGTAAGTACTTTTGTAAACTTAATTTGACTCTGGAGTACTAATTTAATACAATTATATATTTTTTGAAGTAAGTATAGTTAACTACCCCAAATAACGCGAACTATATTTACATTTTTGTTTATTAGTAGCAGAAAATTGCTATCCAAAAAGTGTAATTTTTTTTTTTGTGAGGAAATTTTATATTGTTATATGGTTATGCGTTTAATATTTAAAAACTACGTGTTTTATATTCAATGTGAAATAGTTTTCAGGGACACTTGATCAACATTAAAATTTGTACATGTGCTTTTAACTGGCTACATTGACTGCTGTTTTTGATTCTGCGGCGCTATCTGTTTATACTTCACAGTAACAGCAACACCAGCGCTATCTATCAGTGTTGTTGTTAACTCATACCTCTCACATGTGGCGCTATCTTTCGATAAGTGATCAAATACGCAGACTCCAGCACAGTCTGACGCAGAAAACCTCAACTACGAGCTGTATTTTTCTGGTAGAACAGTTTATACTTTGCGCAGTTTCGCTGAGTTTCACTTTAGAACACTTGATACAAATCATTTCATTCAGAGGGAAGGCGCATAGCGTGTTGTTGTTCCAATTGCTATTTCCTGCATGAAGGTAGTGAATCAATTTTACCACGCCTTTATTATTTTCATTGGTCACACGAGAAAGAGAGAAACTCTTCAACGCTATTGGTTAAGAGGAAACGCCAGTAAAAATGATTAGATCAGTTGAACGTTAGAACAGTTAATACCGCTCCTTTCTTTATGGAAGATAAATGTATTTAATACGATTCTTGGCACTGACTGACTGACTGACTTACTTACTTACGAACAACTCACAGTCCAGACAGTTGAGTCTAGAAGCATGAAAGTTTCCACGGGTGTTCCATCCGTGACGTAGGTGAGCACTAATTAATCATCCGTATATCCTAAACCAGTTAAGATATCGATGAGGTTTTTTCTTTAAAATGAATATTACGTAAATATCAAAAAACGAAACTCAAGATTTTTTGAAATCCAAAAATTAAGGGGGTGAAAAGTTATAAAATGTGTGTTCAATAAATCCTAGATTTCTGTTAAACCCGTTGAGATATCGATGTGATCTTTGCTTCAGAACGATGCTTACGTAAATATATAAAAAGCAAATTAAGTATTTTTCGAAATACTGCAATTAAGGGCGTGGAAAGATAAAATGTAACAGAAGTCTCAAAAGTTGGACACGATCATGGCGAAATAAGGTAATCCAAAAGTTTTGGGTTCGGATCCCGATGTTAAGACATTGCGACGGGAAATTACAGTGATATTATATACGCACATATTAACAAGCAGCTGGAAGACTATTTCCTTTTTTATTTGCCGAATAAAACAATGTGTACACGCGATGGTGTATAACAAAACATTAAGGGGATGTAGGGTGGAGCAGAATGGGGTTCCCAAAAATTTTAGTGTGTATTAAATAGAAAATTACGCAAACGAAGACGCGGGTGACAGCTAGTCTACTTAATAAATTTCTTGACACTGACAATAGAAAAACTAGATATAACACACTGGCTGACTGACAACATACAGCCCAACCCATTGGGTCTAGAAGCATACAATTTTGCACATGACTTCCTTATGTGGCGGATTAGTTGGCTCGGAAATTAGAGGGTCGATAAGGGTTAAAACGTTAGTTATGTAAATCCTCGATATCTATGGAAGTTGTTGAGATATCAAAATACTTTTTACTTCAAAACGATACTTACTTTTCTAGATGAAAATAAATTTGAACGATATTTTTAAATTTTCATTTTAAGGGGGGGGGTGGAAACGTAAAATGTTATTTTTTGCGGAAAGAGGAATTATACGTATATTACACGGTTCTCCAAGTTATATGCAAAGATACAATGTTATTATTTTTACACAGCAAATATTTGTTGATTTATCAGTCTAATTTTTCTCTGAAGCGTTACATGAATAAATAATGTATCTTTTGTCTTCATCTGTTTACGTTGGGGTTCTTGTCGCGACAAAAGTGTAAAAAAATGACATGGGCAGAGTAGGTTACCCAAAACTTCTAACAATTGAGAAAAAGTTAAACCTTACCCATAGAAAGTCCCATCGGGAACACGGCTGGCAAAGAGATGAAAAACTATGCTTAAGTTAATATAGTTTTGGCTGTGCATGCAGACGGGATGGAAATGTTTTCTTTTTATAAACTTGCCTTCGCAATGTTGGGATTTTAGTAAGTACAATACTCTTCACACACACACACATACATATATATAATGTTATTTAGA
Source organism: Medauroidea extradentata (assembly GCA_003012365.1). Lineage (NCBI taxonomy): Eukaryota > Metazoa > Arthropoda > Insecta > Phasmatodea > Phasmatidae > Medauroidea > Medauroidea extradentata. The sequence continues at coordinate 3,020 of PNEQ01099240.1, read as the reverse complement.
GAACCTGAGAGTAGAATGATTATCTTGGTACGAGAACAAGGGGAAGGGGGAAATAAGATACGTATAACAAGTAGGTGACATGCGCAGCTGTCGGTACTTTGTGAGACAGCAGCTTGTGTGTTCCATGCCTAACAGTCTCATCGTCTTTATGAAAAATGGCAAGAACGTAATATTAACACAGATGTTGTGTAGTTGGTGAGAAATATATTAGGACGAGAATGAAGCATGTGTACCACATGTATTATGTAAGGCACAGTAAATGGGCTTTATGTCTCGTCGACAGCGAGGTCATTCAAAACAGTGTTCACAGCTTGACGTAACGACAAAAACTAGAAGAGTAGTCGGTCGTGGTCTTTGTTCACGAAACATACCAGCATCTGCCTACAGTGATAGCTTTTCTTCTACGTACACAATGTGACTTACATTATTTTCAGTTGTTACGGTGTAACGGCATCAGAATCTCGTGATTAGAAGACCAGAACCACTGAATTACCACATCGGCTGCCCGGAATCGGATCGGCACATGGGGGAAACATCGTGAGCGAAAGAGGATTTTATTCCGAATCCTGTGTTATCACTATCCAAGTCAGTCTACTCTCACTTTTATCGTTTAACATAAATATATACAATATAAAATCTCAGAATGGGAATAAATATAACAAAATATTTAACAGTGCAGTTAGTCATTATAATTGCAAGGTTACATTTTTCATTCTGCTTTTGTATAAACATTTATTTAAAAAAAAAAGAAAAAAAAAAGAAAATTGTGAACAATTTGTAAATTGAATATACTGCAAGGTAATAGAAGTAATTTGTTGTATCCGTATCTATAAACACTGTACAAAGATAATGTTTGTTCAGCCAAATAGCTTACATAGTGTTTTTATTTACTAATACACCTGCTCAGTAATGAGCATTGCCATTTTAGACGAAGAACCGTGACATATTATTACAGTGGTTTTCAGGCAACCATGCTTTTCACGCTGTTATTCTGACTATCGGCAGCGAAAACAGTTCATACGCTTCAACATCAAAACTAGAATTTTGTTATTTCGATACTGATTTTGTCTCTCAAGCCTATAATGTTAGGTGTATGCCTTGCATGCCGTTTGAATCGCTGAAGAATGTTTGGGTTGTTTTAATGGTATTTCTCGGTCGTTTGTTACCTTTTGTTGCTTAAATGACCGTTAGAGACTACTGCAGAATTTTGATACCATATCAGTCTGTTCATTTAGTTAGAGTCACACTATCGTAAGTATTCTTTACGAGTTAAATATAACATGGCAGAATTGAATGGCAATATCAATTGACAGTCAGAATAATTAGTGTACAAACATTTGGTATGCATTTCATTTCAGATTTAGTATCTAAACTGTGGTCTGAAAGACATTTCTTTCAACAAATAAATGCAACTGTGCATGTTACAGATTGGCAAAGTGCAAGTGTTAGCACTACCAATTCGGTTGCGAAAAAGACCATGCCACTCCACGTGCTGTCTATCGAGATCCCTGACAGGGTGAAAAGACGCAATATATGTTTCCTATTAACGTTACAAGTTTGTCGAAACCGTTGAGTAACAATATGCTTTTTGCTTCAGAATAACGCTTACGTAAATAAATTGACTCGTAGTTTTAAGATAGCCCTGTTACAAGCTTCAAAAGACTATCGTCAACTAATTTCATTCAGGTTAGCATTTTACAGTCCTATCGATACATGTTGAAGTTCTATCTGTTTGTGCTCGAGCATGCAAATATTGGTGCATTTATTTTATTAAAGAGTACATAGCCTATATCATTAGGTGACATCTTACAAGTATTATACATGGACGTTGCCGCGGACGGAATGCAAGTATTCGGTAAAGCTGGATTCATAACCACAACTTAGCGTACGTGCGTAAGGTACGTGTAAAAGAAGAAATATAGATTGTCCATGCTAGCATTCACATCCTCGCGTAGCATGCGTACATACGTAGTAGAGTTGATCAACTTTCTACTTCGTACGTATGTACGCTAAGTGGTGGTTGTGAATGCAGCACGTGCACTCGTAAGACTCAGGTAAATATTAATTTATATTGAGAAATAATTTGTCTAGTTGTCATAAATCGTTTAATTCGCTTTTTAAAATAAAAATAAATTACGATAATCTGTTATCGACATTTTGTAATGAAATAAAAAATTTTCCCGTATGTCTACATAAAATTTTGTTGTGAATCCAATCTCTAATACTTAACGTAAGTGCGTGCGTTCGTACGTACGTTAAGTGTGGTTGTGAATACGGCTTTATACTCGACAATTAGACAAGACATAGAAGGCCATGCAAGCAAACAATTGCTGTTAGACCAGTTATACTCAAGAGTATTCACTTTTTACGATAAAGTTCTTTTTGCGATATAATAACAAATAAACACGCGATAAAGCATGATTTTAACTATTCACATTAAAATAAAATTACCATTTTCCATTTGATAGAAAAAGTCGACTGTAATGTGTATTTATTTTCAAAATCCCCAGCTATACTTTTCAAGCCTTGCTGGACGATAACTAACACAATTCTCTTGATGTTTTTTATTGATTCCATGATAATGGGTTTGTAATATATAACGCACCAAAGCCAATTTAGAAGGAACATATTTTACAGTGTGAGAAATTAACAAAGCAATTGAACATAGAACTTTCTGTAGCAAAGATCAGCTCTCTTTTTATGCAAACCTAGGTCAGCTCATCAATATGGTGTCACAATTCTTTACAAGAACAAAACAGAAACTGTTTATTGCTGTAATTTTTAGAAATATGGTATGCTACGGGCTAATAATGTACATCCGTAGTAGATGGGTTTGGTAGGTGCACTTTGGGGGCGCGGGGCGTCGGTGCTCGGTGCCACGGCCGCCATCTTGTCCACCATCTTGGCGGCCATCTTGTCGGCCATCGTCGGCCATTTTGTTGTACATCTTGTCGGCCATCTTGGATTGTCGACCATTTTGTCGGCTATTTTGTCGGCCATTTTGTCGACGACGTCCTTTC